>CM055194.1:24889901-24959901 GCA_029224185.1 Karalla daura
GAATGTATGGATGAATGGATGAATGTATGAGGCAGCTTAGAGCAGCTTTTTGTTGCCTCTGCACCACTCTCCTCAGCCTTTCTCTTCGCTGCCGAGGGCGTACTGTAGAATCTGCCTCGCTTCCATCTCTCAGCATCTGGGATGTTTACGTCTCCTTCCTGTGTCTCAGAGTTCAATCTTCGACCCAGTTTTCACAGATTTATTTCACTTTGATTCAGACGTCTCAAAAGGCCCTCACAATTTGTCAGATTTCTGCAGATTAATGTCAAGTATCTTAACACCAGATAACACTTGACAATAAAACATTTCAGCGTCTGATTATTGAAGGTCGAGCGGCTGCTTTGAATCACTCCACAGCTCCAGCCCTCCACTACAGCTCACTTCCATTACACTTTACCCTGTGCTGCACAGTTATGACGGGAGCTGCCAGCTTTTATTTAATATATCTGTGACAGACGAAAGAGAAAACTCCCAGCTGCCCTCAGGAAAACACTCGGCTGCTTCCTCAGCGTGGACGGCAGCCAGTAGGAATGCATTATATACGGCGTTGAGCGCCCGACTGAAGTTAATGCCCATGGAAACACGTGCTTAGATTCATCAGAGTGGCTGCTAAAGATAGAGTTCAAACCAGGAGCAGGAATGAAACTTATCTTCACAGAACAGGAACAGATTCTTTGTCAGTTTTATTATTCAGGTTCCTGGTGTTGCCTTGTCATGAGGAGCTTGATCCGTTTATTTCTACAGGAAAACTTTGTGAGCTCGGCTCATTTCTCTGAGCAGTTTTCATTCAGAGTTGTTAGGATCTGCCAGACACTCCACAGCAGGACGGTCGCTGGTAAACCTGTTGTGGTGACTGATTTGCATCAAGGAATTTCCTTTTTTGTTACAAAGTCACTGACGCTCACTGATCTCTTCTTTGATTTTTGTGAATGAATACGAAACATTTCGACCTTCATATCGTCAACTAGGGAGAATGAGCTCCGACTCTTTACTCTCATGACAATATAGTCAGCTCTTCATGTGTGCACAGTAACAACAATACTAATAATAATAATTTAAACTCTGGCACAAGTTGCTATCACATATAAATAGGAACAAAAAACAATAAAAGCAAAAAAAGACCAAAGTCTCATACAAGGACAAAAGGTGGATTTTTGAGGGTTTTAGGTGGATTTTTTGGGTTTAAAAATGGAGAAAGAAAGGAGAAATACTCCCAGTCCCATTTGGAAGCGATGGCATCTAAGGGCTCATGCACCATCTGACGTGCAGATCTTAAGATGAGAAGCAGCCTGTTAACATGTTGTGTGTTCAGTGTGAGTTATGAGCTCTCCTCAGTGACCAGCCTGGTCAGTGTGGCTGTGCAGGAGACGTTGATGGAGCTGAGTGGGAGCAGCCCGGCCTCGTCCCGTCTCTCCTCCCCAGCCCTGCTCCTCAGCTCAACACTCTGCGCACGATTGTTTAAACATTCCTTTCCTAAAGCCATCCGTCAGGCTCCGTCCCTCCTGACTCCTAAACCATCCTGCAGACTTGTTGTCCTTCCTCCTCCTCCTCCTCCTCACTCTCTCTCCGCTCACGTTGTGTTTCTGCTCCACAGCGTGCCAGCGGGTGCCGCATCCCTGCACCCGCCTCTACTCTGAGACCAAGAGCGTACCTGTGTGGGAGGGCGGAGTCTGCCACTACCTGTGAGTCTGAGTCTGCACTAACGTCTAAGTCTCGACACAGAGATGACCTGTCGCCTCAGGGTTCGACCCACATGTCTCTTTGATCCATCTCAGGTACAAAAGGACGTATAAGGTTCAGCAGGATGTTTGTTACCGGGAGATCTGTGAGCCCGTGCTGCCCAAGAAAAGTCAGAGTGAGTCGACTATGATTCTCCCTCTCACATCATCTCCCTGCTGCTGGGAGAGGAGACAACCTGCTGTCAATCACACACACACACACACACACACACACACACACACACACACACACACACACACACACACACACACACACACACAAACAGGCACTTTTGCCATTGTGGACAAATATTCCAGGGCAACAACTATGTCACTTTTCAACATAACAACATGATTCACTTCACATGTTCAATATATTTCAACTGCCCATTTCATAGTAAGAAAAGTCTTATTTTCCGCTTTTTTAATGCATGTACATACTTCATTGATGCTCTTCTTTGTCACTTCTTTCTTATTCTCTCATTCACTCACTCATTCAGCTGTTTGTGGTGTCACCTGTTGCTTTTTTGAACATAGAGTCTATAATTTAGATTGCTGTTTAGTCTTTAATATTTATTTTACTATTTTCTTTACTTAATAACCTCTACTACACTGTGCTGGGTCTGAAGTGGACAGGGTAGTAGAGGTTATAAGAAATCCTGAAATGTCTTTGTTTGCATTAATGCAGATGTCTCATCTCTCCATCCAACAGTCAGAAGAACAAACAGACAACAATAAAGGTTTGCCTTTCTTCCTCTTTTTTTTTACCTGATCAACTCGATAATATTTATTGGGGGTAAAACGTTTCCTCCCATCATGCGTGTTCACTGGTCGTGTTGGCGATCACAAGATTTTCCACATTTTCCCTAAAAATGACTCCTCTTCTGTTTTTCTCCTCCAGAGCGCCTGGATACTGATGAAAGGACTGTCATCACTGTCATGTGAAAAACTTAACTTCAATTTTGTTGTTTATAATCTACTTGAAGTAACTAATTATGGTCGTGTTTGTGCTGCGGAGCCTTGTCAGAGCCCACTGTAACTGTAACTTCTAGAAACAGACTCCAGGTCCGCTCTGTTCCTCACCAGAGCTGCCTCCAAGGACTTCCATCCATCAAATGAAAAATGGCCCAAATCATTTGTCATTTGTTTCACACACTTCATTTCTCATAGAAAACACAAACCTATGCAACCATGCGTGGTAAGCAGTCCAGTGCACTGCTCCAGAGACCGTATATACCTCATGTCCACGTCCGTGCTGACACATTTGGAGAGGTTTTTTTATTCTTTGTGATTCAGCTGCAGGTTTGTCCCTCAGGGAAGTAACTGTAGAGAGTTCAGAGCCCCCGATCTGTCCCTCAGTCCAGCCCCAGGAACTCCTCCTCGTCCCCACACCCCCAGATTCATCTCCTCCTGCGACAGCGATACGCAGCAGTTTCTGTGTATAAGGATCGATCTCCGTGTCTGAGCAGCCATCGCTGCTCGCTACTCTGTACATAGTGTTTATAGGCCATTTTGTAGGTGAATATTTTAATAATAAAAATGTTAAAACGTCTTCTGTGTCTCTTGTCTCTTCATATGTGCATGTCTCAGAGTCTAGTTGCTCTGTGCAGATACCAGGACTGTGCCACATGCAGAGGTTCAGAGCTGGACTCCATTCAGTTCATGAGTTGGAATTTGAATCAAATTGACTCCAAACACAGGACGATGAGTCCCAATTCAATGTGGTTTAAAGTCCACATTCCACAATACAGTGGATTAAATCCAACTTGTATTTTGCTTCAGAATATGAATAATCACAGAATTCACTTTGAAATTTAATCCAATTTTGTCCCAATTAATAAGTTATATTGTTTTCATTTCAGCCTCACTGGTCAATCGTTTTTGTTGTCGTTATGGGTGTTGACATGGAACAAAATGTGAGTTTCAGGTCTTAGTGACAGTTACATACACATACGTATTAAAAAGCACAATAGATCAGCAAATAAAAGAAAGATGAAAATGATAACAATGGCAATGAATGTCAACAGCCTGTGTGAATAAGCCACAAGAGTGGTTAAAACGTGCAGATAGGTTAGAGGTGGCTGAAATGACCACAAGTTGTGGTAATATCCAGTCTGTGAATATCAGACCTACTGTACAAGTCTTTTCAGATCTTTTCCAACACTGGAAACTCAACAGAACGCACCAACATGTTGAGCACTAGTTTTAATCCACATAAATGAAGTTCACCACAGGCGTTTCTAGCCCATCTTTGGGGGTGCTGACAAACTCCTAAATAGAATCCAAGCATCCCTAAACTTTGAGAGATTCAAAAAAAAAATTTTTTTTTATTGTGTATCCTCCCTTTATCGAGCTAGAAAAGTGTCAGAGCCGTACAGTATTTGGTTGAAACTAACATTTTAACAACAAAAATATACCAGTGTTATGCTTTTCTCACTAACGAGGGAATGAAATTGCATCAAAAGGTAAAAAAGTGAAGTTTACCTCGCCTGGCCGGCAGCTCTCTGGGTGCTCAGCACCCTTACACCTCTGACCCTGATGTACACACATTAATTTCACTGAATCTGAATTTTAACTCCACTTTCACCTGATTTTGAGTTGAATTGAAACGAAATGCAAAATGTTTTTTTGCAGTGCTGGTTATGTCTCACATGTCTCATATTCACTCAGTTTAAAAGCAACAAAACTCACCTGAACAAGGTGATTTTGCCAGATTGTCAGGGAGGAGTCACACGCTGGTCTAACTTTGATCCATATGAGGCAGATAGGGACATGCCTGTGTGTTCCTGACCACCAGAGATCCTCAAAAAGATCCCCAGAGAGCTAAATAAACTGTTCTCTCTGCACCAGCGCTTCATATACACATATCACAGAAAGTCTGGTTTTATATTTGTACAGACAGGAGGCAAATTAAAGGGAAAATCTGGAAATGAGACACAAAACACGCAGATACTTTGGTACAAAGCAGCAGCAGGAGGGTCAGGGAATGTCCTGATGAGAATGAAAATGATATGCTGCGACTTGACATTCACCACATCCCAACCCTGGAGCCCAGCTGAACATCCCTCCTCCACACTCCAGACCAGGGGAGGTTTTACTGTGCATGGTGGTTATGCCTCCAACAGAGTTCCAGGCAGCACTTAAGCTGTTCCTGAGGCTCAAGGTCATCCAGAAGCCCTCAGCGAGACGCTGCTATGTTCTGCATCATGTGCATAATGTGATAACTCTGCTCTGTGACGGCCTGCATGCAGCTGCTCTGCAGAAAACGGGGCAAGCTATCACCTCGCAGAGTTAAGTTGCGCAGCCTGGTCCTCTGTATGAAAGTTCAGTCTCTGTTTGTCTATTTTTATCAGGAAATGTTCGACCTGAGATAAAAAGAGCAGTTCCTCCCTCGGGTCACTTCAGTGAAGGTCCAGCAGGCCACTGACCACACCATTAATCAAACAAACTGAAAGCAGACTTTGTCATGCATTCATCACAACCTTTAACATCAGAGCTGATGATGAGCTGCACACCTTGGCGTCCTGGGTGGTAATGCCCCCCCACCTCATTAACTGGCCTGTTGGAAGAGTTGCAGAGAAACTTCTACCACTTGTTCTACAGATTTGTGGTGCCTGTGCTGCCTTCACGGAACCTCGGAACATTGGTGTGTATTGTGTTTGTGTGTATTCATTCAGTGTGTGTGTGTTCATTGTGTGTGTGTGTGTGTGTGTGTGTGTGTGTATATATATATAAATATATATAAAGAAATAAAATAAATATATATAAAGAATATAGAATATAAAGAATATATATATACATACACACATACATATAAATAAATAAATAAATAAATAAAGAGAGATAGATGGATGGATAAATTGATAAAAAATAACCACCATCGTAATTCTTATTATTGTTGTTGGATAATCAATAATTATTGATTATAAACAGTATTTTATGGGCTGCTATCGGGACCGTCTCCATTTTCGTCCCTTTGAATCTTTGATCTCTGTGGTGTTTGATATTTCCGAGTCTCCCTGAATCATCCTCTCCTCCTCCTCCTCCTACTCCTCCTCCTCCTCCCCTCCTCCTCTTCCCGGGCTGTAAGTTGATCTGTGGGGGAAGCAGCAGCAGCTCCGGGAGGAGGAGGAGGAGACGGCCCGCGGAGCGACTCTCTCTGGATGTTTTAGCCGCTTTTCTCCGCTCCTTTCTCTCGGTTTGTTTCCTGTGTCTCCCCCGGCGGAGCCTCCATGTTCGGACCAGCAGCTGGAGGCCGGACCACGGGCTGAGCTGCTCGGACACGGAGCGTCCCGGAGTTCGCGGAGCGGAGCCCGGGCAGCGTTAGCTCCCGGCTAGCAGAGCTAACAGGGTACAATGCTGCCTGCGGGGGGGGGAAACTCCCCCAGAGGAGACTGAGCCGCTCACACCCAGACACACACACACACACTCACACACACACACCAACACATATATAGATATATATATACATAATCACAGAGACACACCACCATGGCAGAGGGGGCCCGGGGCGGCCCCGGGGGGGCCCGAGGCTTCTGCTTCCTGCTGCTGCTGCTGGAGGGGGCTGGCTGCCTGGCCGAGCCCGGCGGGGGGGGCACCGCCTCGGCCGCTGCTGCTCCTGGAGGGGGGGGCGACAACAACCCGAGTGTCAACATCTACATGAGTGTGGAGGAGGTGAAGAAGCTGCTAGGTAAGAAGGCCCCGTGTGTGTGTGTGTGTGTGTGTGTGTGTGTGTGTGTGTGTGTGTGTGTGTGTGTGTGTGTGTGTGTGTGTGTGTGTGTGTGTGTGTGTGTGTGTGTGTGTGTGTGTGTGTGTGTGTGTGTGTGTGTGTGTGTGTTTTGAAGTCTCTGTACACACTTGTTGTTCTCAGTCTTAACAAAGTTTACAACTCCAGTGTCAGAGCTGCTAGGGAATGCTCAGCAGAGTGTGTGTTGAGAGCAGTTTCTCCACACACAGACCGTGATTTCTGCAACGTATCTGTGATTTACACACACACACACACACACACACACACACACACACACACACACACACACACACACACACACACACACACACTCAGATTTCCTCTTCAAACTGAACTGAACTCTTGATAAACTATATTGTTATTGTGCTGAGCTATGGAGAGCTGCCACAGTAAGTTCAGCCGTGTGTCCACACATAGACCTGATTTGTGCGTATAACCTGTGATTTGTGATTTACACACACACTGATTTCTTCCTCAAACTGAACTAAACTCTTAACCAACTTTATAAGTTAAGAGCAACTTTAGGAGCTGCCAGTGAAAGCACAGTATACTGTGTATGCATGCTCGGGTTTCCTTCTCAGACTGAACCATGTGTAGAACCTGCATCTCAACACATTTGTATACTCACCGATACACACACACACTCTCAGGTTTCCTGCTGTAACTGCACTGAACTCCTGACAAACTTTACAACTTGCACAGTTTTGTAAGAGCCCAGCACAGTGTGTGTGTGTGTGTGTGTGTGTGTGTGTGTGTGTGTGTGTGTGTTCCAGAGATGTAAACGCTTCCTGACACAGTGGAGCGTTTAACTTCTTTGAGTGCAGCAGCAGATCTGCAGAGGGTCAGCTGCACTTTGATTACTTTGTGCTGATGAAACTGAGAAGCTGTGAGTTTAGAAGTGAGTCTCAAGTCTCTGGAAAAAAGTTTTATAAAGGTTCTTCTTAAAAGTCAGATCTTTTTGAAGAAAGAACAAACAGAACATTAAGTCTTATGAAAAGGCCTCAGGTTAAGTGTAAAACGGCCTCCATGATGTCATGAGAACAGTAAACATCTGTGCGGGAGCTGTTTTGCTGTTTTTAATAAGCTCATCCTGAATGAGTGGTGAAATCCAACTATAGTGATTAATCAAGTAGTTATGAACTATTAATCAGCAGTTATTTTTTGATTGAAAAATTGGTTTCAGTGATCAGCTCGATTAAGCAAAGTCCTCTCCTAAACCCTGTTGTTATCCATCCTTAAAGTGTGTTTTTCTTTACATTTTGTGACTTCCTAAAGTGACCCCATAAAGGTCAGTGTTGCCTGTACTCATAACTGCACAGAGGCTGTACACAACGTGCATACATTGGCTCACTTCATGTTTTATCACAAGTTTTGTCTTTTCACTTAAACTCATGTGCAGTCAGGTTTTATCACCTTTCACATGACGTCTGATGACTGACAGGTCATTTCTTCCTAGATTTGGCATTTTAAATGTAGTGCTTCATTTAAGACCTTGGGGACGGCGCTGCATGTCCAGTAGGTGAGGTGAGACGTGGCCGTCTCTGAGCTAACGTCCCCCGTCCTGCTGCCGGGGTCCAGCCGGGCTACGGATCAGCTCCAGCTTCATGGTTTCCAGTTTTCCAGTCGATGTCTGCAGGCTGCAGTTTGGAACCAGTCATTTACTGTGTGCGGTTTAATGACTGGGTAGAAAAGCGCTGGAGCGAGGTGGAGGACGAGGAGGAGGAGGAGGATGAAGGTATCTTCATGCAGCGGAAGGTTTCACTCCAGTGTCAGGAAGCAACATGTGTTTCCAGGCTTTTTAAGGAAACCTGGAGGAAGAAGAACCAGAGACTGAGGAAGAACCTGGAGCAGTTCAGAATTCATTTTTTTACCTGAATGAGGACGTGATGGAGCTTTCGGACCTGTTGTGCGTCTGGCTGGGAATAGACGGGTCTAGGGTCAGTCTCTGCCGGCTTTTAACGGCTCCGTGATGCTCTGTGAGGCTTCAAACCGTTAAAACGGGTTAAATCGATCCTGTTTGAAGACGGCTTGGAAACGCATCTCAATCTGCTGTTTATAGCAACATTTCAGTGCCTCTCTCTGGTGTTGGAGCTTGGCCCACCTCCTGTGGATCCTCTCATCCTCCATCACGCTGTAGTTGATCTGCTGGCACCAGACGTTGCCTGTCTTGTGGTTCGCCTTAAACGTTGTCTGCTCACACAGAGAAATCTCTCAATAGAACATACTCAAAATGTCCTCTGTGTCGTCACAGTGTCCAATGATCTTCTGCTTTGGTGACCCAGGTCCTAGGAGATGGTGTTGGTTGATAGTTTGAACCGAGAAAGTTGTATTTGTGTGTTTAAGAATGACGGAACTACAGTTTCTGTGGAGAGCGACTCATCAGCTGCTGAAGACTGAGGATGTTTATGTGACGATGTTGGTGGATTCTTCTTGTGAAGTGAGGAGTCTGTTCCAGTGTTCCAGGTCCAAACCTCAGCCTAACATTCCTGGTGCAGGATGTTGGGATGCTCTGGGCTGGTTGAGTCTCATTGTTTGTTTGTTGTGATAGAAATGCACCATGTGACTGATGTGAGCAACATGGAGCCAGAGGTGCTGTCTGTGGGAGCGTCTCAGTCAGACCTCAGCAGCCTGCCTGTGTCATTACTCCATGTTAACAACAAACATGTTGCTGCTGCTCGCTCTGATTACATTTGCCAATATTATTGTTTGACAAATCACAGCCACGTCAGCCTCTGGCTCTGTGTGTGTGTGTGTGTGTGTGAGACATCTCCGCTGGGTCTGAGTGGAGCTGGAGCAGCTGAAGCTCCTGTTAATCCATGAGCTGCAGCCGGGCTGAACTCTGCATGCGTTCAGGATTTACTTCTGATAACTTTACCAATCTCTGGGGGGCGGAGGAGCAGGAAACATCCTGACTGACTCTGCAGGCTCTGCTGCTGCCTGTTGGTCTGTGGACCAGTGTCAGGCAGCTCTCCTCGTCTCTGCCCCCGACCGGCTGCAGGTCAGCTGGTTAGCTGGTTAGCTGGTTAGCTGGTCAGCTGGTTAGCTGGTTAGCTGGTCAGCTGGTTAGCTGGTTAGCTGGTCAGCTGGTCAGGTCAGCTAACCCTAACCCCAGGGCTGCTCAGTACATCATGGGCATCGTGACATCATCATAACATCAACAGCTAACTATTCACATCCGTAAACACAACATACGCTGTTCACTGTCACGTCGCAGTGAAAGCTGTGTCGTACACAATTAACTGCAAATAACACGCTGAGATTGACATTTCTACTGTGGGCTTACCTTTCCTCTGGCATGCAGAGCCAGCTGGTTTCCTGCAGCTGTTGAAGCAGGGCTCATGTGCTTCCTCCTCCTCATCCACGAGGACACCTAGCTCATTTTTTCTGGAGCCAGAAAACTCCCACTGGGCTGATTTAATTCCTCAGTTTGGAGGGAATAACTCTTCCTCGTCGTGCTTTCACACTGGGGGACGCCTCTCTTCAGCACACGCGCTGGTTGTGTAACTTTGTTTTTGTTCTGTTTGAGTTGGTCGGAGCTGCAGCTATGGCTGGTTAATTAATTGTAGTGATTAATACTGCAATTAACCTTCAAGTCAAGTGTCCCTTGTCAGTGTTTTCACTACAGACTCACAAACAAACCCGGGACTTGTCGTCACCACACAGACTCGTTTCAGGTGAGTTGCTTTGCGTGTGGAATGATCATGGGACCACAACAAACCATCAGGGTGGAAATGTTGACCAGATGGAGCTGGGCACCAGAGGGAGAGCGGCCCCCCACCACAGACCTGGTGGAGGAGGTGATGGATGCTGGTTGGTGTTTTTGTGACTTTGGCTATGATCACATGGCAGGTCCTTCACAGGTCCTCACAGAGATCACACTTTACTGCTTGGCTGTGACCTATATGTGACTCCTGGGTGACCGGTTTACAGACCAGACCCACGTGGAGAGAAGAACAATGACGACGCTGGATACCACTCGCGCTACATGAACTACTGGCCAGTTAATGCTAACTGTCCAGGTTTTGAGCAGTGGAAGCTGTGATGCTATGAACACTGTTGTCTATCGGTCGGATCCGGAGCAGACTCGTTCTGATGGTCAGTCTGCCTCTGCTGAGCCGTAGAAGCATTACATGGACCGCTCAGATGTGCGTCTGATCCAGGACCTGTTCTGAAGGCGACCGATTTCATGCAGCCTGAGCCTTTCACACGCTTTACGGAAAAAATCCAATCTGCGGCAAAGTGATGGGACTGAGTCACATTTCACTGGCGTGTGAACACGTAGTTAGGAGCAGCGTCTAACGCTACTTCTGTTGGTTAGCTTACATTACATTGCATATTGTCCCACAGTGATCGTTCTCCAGTATTTGTTTATATGTCGCCTAGTCCACGCACACACACGCACACACACACTCTCAGGGTTCAGCCTCAGATCCGTCCCCAGCTGTGTCTCTGTCTTGGTGGCAGAGGTCACACATGGTGGAACATCAGGATCTGCATGTGGACTCGCTCCAAAACCATGACGCACAACAAGAAGAGCCAAACATCTCAGTGGAAAGAGATTTCTAGTTACCAGAGAATATGGTGACACATTCGCTTCTCTGATGAATGCGTTTCGACCACGATTCTGTCCGTTTTGTTTGTGAGGGTCTTGGTTGTTTTCAGTCACTCAGCGAATACAGATCCAGCAGAGAAGAACCTGCATAAATCAGCCATCACTGTTCTCAGGCCTCACACTTCAACATCCTTCAACCAGATCTTCACTTTACAGTGTTGGAAAAGCAACAGAAGCTAACATCAGAGAAGCTGCAAGTAGACGAGGTTCTGTTAGAAGGTTTTGTGTGGATGGGTGGGTGCTTGGTGTTTGCAGCTCATCGCTCTGTGTCGACTCCAGGAGTCCTCCTGTCGTCTGAACTCCCACGTGACTAGCAGAGAAATAAAACTAGATTCTCTGTACATTGGTTTTCTGCCTCCTGTAATAATGAGCTTTTCTGAGGCCAGTTTTCCACATTAGATCCACCAGTCAACTGGATCCCTAACACATTACTCGGAGGAATTCCTCCTGGTGGAAAGTCCTCACTAAGAGGGTCTGTTTGCTCCGCCGTCCGTGGCATACAGCTCGCTCTGTGTGGACGCTGCTGCAGCTCGCTCCCCGCTCCACAGCTCGACCAGCCCGCCTCGCTATTGTGTGGACGTATTGCACAGTGCCTCGCTTCAATATGTTTTCCCCATCGCCAGCTGGGGAATGTGTGTTCTGTGCAGCAGCCACAGTTGTTGACTGATTCTAATCAGACACCTGGTATTACAAGTATGTCACAGATCTGTATCGAGTAAAAAAAAACACAGATTTTCCGTCTTAAAATGTGACAGTTTGAGCATCTGTAGTCGTCTCTTCCAGGTGTGTGGGTCAGAGTTTCTGCAGGATGTGCATGCAGAAATAAAAATATTCTGCTCATCTTAAAAATGTGAGCGTGTAAAGTGTGCAAATCCATCTCTCTCTCTTTTTTTTGGCGTCTTGCTGAAGAAGCGAGTGCCTGTGGGCTGAGTGTCCCTCCTCCCTCCAGTGAGCTGAAAGGCCTTGAAAAAGCAGCCTGAGAACAGTGAGGAGTGATTGGCAGCAGCATTCATTTCCCTTCATGCCGCTCTCCAAGGATCCCGGCCTCCGAGAGGGAGCCCCAGCTTTTGTCTGAGAGCCGCTGCTTCCAGACAAAAGCTGCCTCCCTTCTTTACAGGGATCACATCTTTAAACCCCCAACAACGGAAATGAATAATCATGTTTTCGTCCTCCGTGCTCGTGGCCCTGTTATTGTATTGAGTCCGCTGCCATACTCGAGTTAAAGTGATTTAATTAGCAAGCGGAAATATGAGGAGCTGGGTGGATGTTAAAACCAGACTTGGTCCTCTGCAGTTTAATTTGGTCAGGAAACGCACCTTTCTGAACTCTAAACAGAAATATTTGACCTCGCTCTCACACACAGCCCGGGCTTGTGTGTGCAAAGTCAAACACGGTCCAGAAATAGACGAATGTGTTGGTGTGCGTGAGACCAGGTGAAGTCCAGGTGAACAGCTAATCATTTTCCCGCTGGGCTGAGGATATTTGTGGAGGAAACCGAGGAGCAAACAAGCCTCAGACGGCTGCTCAGCGCCCGGGGCTCCGCATGGAAATAAGAGGGAAACTGATGTATGGCTCTTTGAAGCCAGGCAAAGCAAACCACAGAGATTGTGGCGTAACGTGTTTTTCCTTTCGCTGGAAGATGCTTTCATAGCAACCAGTTTGAGTCTTTGTTTGGCCTCGTCTTTGTCAGATGTAGAGCGTGATCGCTCCAGTCTGCAGCCTCGGTTCAGCTCTCCACCGGGTCCGCCGCCGTTGTCGAGCTCGCTGGCTGTGCCCAAACTTTCCCTTGGCAGGAGAGGTGTGTGCGGCTGCATCACCAGCCCAGTTTCCATCCAAGTGTGGCTCACAGCTTTAAGTGGGTTCGAAAGGAGGGAAAAAAAGTGAAATGAAGATCAATACACAAGTCCGTCCATATCTGCATGGAATGGCATTGAGAACAGGAGAGAAATGTGACATTTCCATCCATGATCTCCAGCAGACACAGGGTGAAGGCAGGACACACACCTGGACAACCCTCCAGTCCATCACACACACACACACACACACACACACACACACACACACACACACACACACACACACACACACACACACACACACACACACACACACACACACACACAATCTGTCAATTACTTTCTCAATCAATCAATCTGTAGTGTAGTTAATGAAATGATGCATTTCTGCGTTTTGTTTGTGTCTGTCATGATGTGAGGAGGAGACATTTAAACAGAAGATATCTGTCAGATACTCTCAGGTCACACAGAGCTGTCTGATCAAGTTTCATTCAAAACTCAGGTTAGTCTGAATCCTGTAAACCTGCAGAGATTGAATAATCTGGGTCGAAGTAAGCGAGTTGTGCTTGGGACACTGCAGGGCACTGCCATCTGAACAAAGACTAGTTGAGTCTTGAGGTTTTAAAGTTTGCTGGTCATGGTTTTATTAAGCCTCATAAAGCTGCTGCTGCTCAGTCTGCGTGGCTGTCACCACTGGAGACAACCTTTAATCTGATAAAACAATCACGTGAGTTACATGTCTTTAGCTTGGTTTGATGTCCCTGAGTCACATTTATTTGTCATGTATGTCTGTAGAAGGCAGTTCAGGGTTTGTACGGGTTGGAAGTGCCTGAAGGTTGGTTGACTCAGCCAGGTTAGATACCAAGTTACACAAGGTGACTTAATGTGTTAAACAGTTTTAGTTCTGCATGTCCTGCTATCACCACACACAATTACTAGCTCTGTAAGTTTGATAAAGAAGTGAAGTCATTACTTGGATGTATGTGTTCGTAAGATTGTGCAATATTATTACAGCTGTGAGGAGTTGGATTAGCCTCAAAAGTGATCTTGAGAGTGCTTGAAAGGTGCTTGGATTTGACCCTGGAGAAGCTTCCAGACCCTGTGAGTGCTTCTCCAGCTGTTTCCAGGCGGCGTTGATGAACGTTGCTCAGCGACGGAGTTCACATCTTCTGAGTCTGGTTTCCTGCAGCGAGCCCACAGCCTGAGCACGTCCTCCTGCGTGATGTTTTTTTCAGTCTCAGACCCAAGTCTGTTCACTCCATAGCGTCTCCTGTGAGTCCGAAACCTGAGATCTGCAGATCCTCGCTACGACAGCCTCCCCTCTCCAGCCTCATTCATGCCTGTGGATTTGTTTGGAGTTTCCAGTTGATAGAGTTTCACACAGGCCCTTATTTACCCCCCCGCCCCCCCGCCCCGGGTTAATGTGGCCGACATCTCCCAGCGCTGGCTTCCAGGCTGGAGGGAGTGTTTATCTCCGGAGCGCTCGGGGATGAAGGCTTCGGGAGATATAGTGTCGACCGTGCTCACAAGAGGGTCTTTGTTGTGTCTGTCCTGGCCCGAGCACCTGGCCGCTGCCACCTTCTGTTCTCCTCTTTCAAAGTCTGCAACGTGATCCAGAGCGAGAGGGAGCAACGCATGGTGCCTTAAAAGCTGCGACGACCTCGAAATGTCTAGAAAAACTTTGACTCGTTTGCCCTGAGTAGTTCCTGTGATGTGCAGTTTGTGAGGAGAGCGGTGGTCCTGCTTCCTCCTATGTGTGGCGTCATCCTGAACGTCCCTGGGAGAGCAGCTGGAGCGAGGGCGCTCAGACGTGTGGACGTGCCCTGGAGGGAAGCAGTAAAATCCTCCAGCGGATGGAGAGCACGGAGCGCAGGACGCAGCATGACGTGTTGTAGCTGCAGGAATGTCATGGTCAACGGTTTTTCATGGCGAGGAGAGTATGTGGTTTGTGTGATGTGCTGAATCCTGGACAAACCCCATGAGGTCAGGCATCTGGGAATCTTTCATCATTATTTTTTCCATTTTATCAGTATTGTCGTCTTCTCAGCGTCTCTGAGGGGCCTCGGAGATATGTGCGGAGTTCCCAGGATGCACTGCTGTAACTTCAGTGTTTCCCACAGAAACTGAGCCTGTCAATGCGCTGACTGGTGCTGGGGGCGGGGGGGGGGGTCTGGGGGCGGGGGGGGGCAGTGATGAGGAGGTGCTGTGTAACCTAGCGCTGGATGCAGCCCTAACAGGAAACCCTGAGACTTCCAAAATAATCAGCATTCACAGCCTCAGCTCAACCCCCCCACCTCCAAAGTCATGAGCTTATACCTGCCTGGTTCAGGTTCGCAATGGAAAGAAGGCGCATGACTAGTGTATGGTTGCCAGATGAGCATGAAATGGCACCAGATCTGTACAGAAGTGGACCATAATATACCTGTATGTTCATGTGTACGTGCGCCATGACTTAGCTCAGGAACAAGCTGTGAAGCTGTTGGCCCAGGACGTGAGTGACAGCCAATAAGTAAAGCCTACATGTGGTTGCCAGATAAGCATGAAAGGAGACAAATCTGTGCAGAAACAAAACGTAAAGCTAAGTTAGCTCCAGAGAACAAGGATCAACTCACATTCTAGGTTTTCTTTAATTAGAGTTGGTCTGGAGCTGCGTGTCCTTTAACCGTGTTAAACTAGTCGAATGTGAATCGTCAGCATCGCATTAATGCTTCAGCTCTGCCACTGAAACATTTCTACGCTTTGTAAAAGCTTAAAAATGCATTTGGAAAACAAGGAGGGGTGATGATGTCAGAGGAAGTGGAGCGGAGGAACAGTACCTCCTCAGCTCTCTTCTTCTGTGAATGAGGTTGTGAACTGCAGCTTTCCCCAGTTGGTTTTAATGGCCCAACATGGCCCAGGGCTGAGCTCAGCATCATGGAGACCTGCTCTAATCCAAACACAGCAACTGCACTCAGTGTGTGTGTCCTGATTAAAGCACTCGCTGATGTTTTATTTAGTTTCAATCACAAGAAATTCTTTTCAGCAGGACGGAGTATTTTGAGGAGAGGAGCAACAGGACAAATCAGGTTCAGGATGACGAGTGAACACGACGCGACTCGTCATGTCTGTGTGACGCAGGCCGAGACTCAGACTCACACAACGCTCTTGTTTTCATTTTATTCTGTTAATGTTTTATCCTGCAATTATGAATCAGAATTTCCATTGCTTGTTTACATCATGCAAACCTCTTGATGCATGAATGCATTTGTCAAATCACAGCTCTGAGGTGCTGGGAGAACATAACAGACCTTGAAGGTGCTTGAATTTAACCTTGGAAGAACCGCATGATTGTGATTGGGTGCTGACTGAAAAGGTCACAGTTAGTTTATTTTGAATTGTTTTGTTTGGGTGTTAGTGGCCTTTAGTTTAGGGCTGCGACCGATGATACGTTCTGTAAATGGGTGAATCTATTGATGACTTTCTCGATTAGTCAGTTGTTTGTGGGTTTCTTTTGAAGCGGTTCCCCCAGCAGCGTTTGGCCTCAGGGACTTTGTGCAGATTGGAAAACAGCGTCAGATGAAGGAAGGATGGCGGCCGGGCTGCTGCAGCTGCAGTGTCGCTGCTCCGCCCTGGCTGCTGTTAATCAGCACAGAGAAACAGAAACGTCCTGCAGGAAACATCCCTGAAAACACACGCTGCTGCCAACAGATCAGAGCCATGCCGTTACTCTCCATTAGTGAGTGAGAGGAGTGATGGCCTCTGACGTCTGAACCAGCTGCTCATGGTGATGGTGAACACCATGATGACCAACAAGAATCTTGTTCCTGGGTTCTCCTCCCCTCCTCAGAGCAGGAGTGAGTCAGGGAGAAACCAGGAGCACACTATGACTTCCTAAACCTCAGGAAGCAGTAGTTCCTCCCTGTGTGGCTCCGGGTGGGAGGCTGTGGCTCTGAGGCAGCTACGGTGCTCAGGGAGGGACAAACTTCAGCCAAACTTCAGCCAAACACACTCCTCTTTGTAGAGCAGTTGAACCACTATCAAAGAGTTGTGGGCACAAGTCGAGACAGGGGAACGGAGCAGGAGGTGGCGATTGTTAGAGCCGAACCAGCTGCTGGTCACACATGAGGGAGCGAGCTCAGAGCTGCTGCAGGACCAGGAAGCTCAGGCTGCTTCTGCTTTCCCTGCAGAGGTAGGAGGTACTGAAAGGAACATTTTTAAATGAAGAACGTGTCAAAGACGTCGGATATGAGCATGTCTTACACAGCTCTGCCTCTGACTCCTCACAGTAACTGAACAGACGTCCCGAGGGTTGTAATCAGGACAACAACTAGAACTGTTCTGACTCAGAACAACAATCTGCATAAGTCAATGACAAAGAACCAAAACTCAGAGCCTCAAATGTCTCATCAACAGGCAGGAGGCCGACTCCAGACGCCCCCTCATTGTCTTTACCATGAGTTGCAGCTTTAGCATCCTCACATTCTTTTCAAATGCTGTTGTCTCGATGGTGAAACCTCCAGAAATCAGAAGTGTTGAAATCAGAAGTTTCTGTACTTCTTTTACTTTTCTTTTACTGTAATGCAGTGTTGGCTAAATAGTTAATGGCACAAACGTCAGTGTGACAGATGATCATTGTGCATTTTTATAAAGAATGTGTGAAAGACCTCAAGTATCTGCACAGCTGGGAGCATCTCTTACCTGGCTTCGTCTCATTGTCTCAGCTCCTGGTTTCAGTTGTTGTCTGTTCAGACAGTGAGAACAGTCTGTGACAGGCTGCTGAGTGTTTCCCTCAGGAGGTGTGGAAACCTAAACACACCTCAAAGCAGAAGCTTCATTCCGTCACACTGGTCTAGAGGGGAGAGACTCAGATCAGATGAAGCAAAGGTAGATGCAGTCGGTCCAGTGATACCACATGAACAGACCATGTGAACAAGAAAGTCTATAGACACTGAATTTATGGGATCTTAAAATAAGATGGTTCCTACCTAAATAAGCAGGTACCATTAGTACTTGATATCAAACTTGCAAAAAAACGGAGATTTTTTGCATTCTTACTTCTCACTTATCGGAAATAAAGACTGGGAAGATGAAAGTGAACCACACAATTCAGTGGAAATCACTTGATAGTGGAGTGAATGGCTCATCTTGACATCACTGCACATTTCCCTGATTAGAACAAATCTGTTTTGCTCCTTTCATCTGTTTCTTCATCAGAGCTGTTCAGTAAATAAATGAATGGACATGAATACCAGTCAGTGGTAATACTCACTTGAAGCCACTGTAGACTTTGTCAAATGTGTCTGTGTGAATCTAATTTGTTAGTCACAGTCAGAGTGAAAATGTTGGAGCTGCAGTTTGAGTCCAGCCACAGCTTCAGCTCTGCTCCAAGCTCTGTGTGGCACCGGAATCAACAAACAGCTCGAGCACATTTTAAGAGGCAGCAGAGGAACTCCGCGGGCTCCGTCAGACACCAGTTTATGTAACTCGTCCCCTCTCGGGTTGGTAATCGCCCGAGAATGTTTTTAATTGAGCCAATGTGAGAAAGGTTTCAGAGCCAGAGCTCTGACACAGCCCCGGGGTGTTGGGGGAGCCTGGGCACATTCTTCCCTCTCTTTAAACTGGATCCTCCGAGGCCTACACACACACACACACACACACACACACACACACACACACACACACACACACACACACACACACACACACACAGATTGCGCTCTGCCTGACAGACGCTTTCAAGGACTGATAGCACGGCCTCAGGCCGGAGCCGGGGATTTCACCGCCCACATTCGACTCGTTTGAGTTTTTGATGCAGCAAAGAAACATTTTTACAGCACAGACTGGAGGATAAATGAGAGGACAGGAGGAGAAAGAGGAGGAGGAGGAGCATGAGGAGGAGCATGAGGAGGAGAGAGACCCAGCACAGACTGGAAGATAAATGAGAGGGGGAGGAGCAGGAGCAGGAGGAGGAGGAGGAGGAGGAGGAGGAGAGGGAGACCCATCTCTGTGTCTGATGCTCATGTTCTCTGGCATTTCCTAAGCTGTGCATTCACTACAGACGGGACGTTGGCAGCTTGTGGACGCTGTGTGCAAGTTCACATTTTTGTGTCTGAGGCATTCCAGCCCGTCCCCTCAGCCCCTTCCCCAATCCAATTTAGTTTCCTGGACAGAAAATTGCGGTCATATTTTGGACGTTGTCTCACTTGAACGTTTTGAAGTTTTTCACTTGGGCACTAAGAGGTTTCAAGTACAAACAGATGTGGTTAGTCCATCTCTCTTATGGGGGGGGGGCTCTTTGTACCATTTTCCTTAGGCATGCTTTCTGCATGTGTGTCCCTTTTAAGTTGAAATGCCTTTTATGTCCTCTGTTCTGGATCCTCTCTCATCACATGATCTCACCCCCTCTGCCCCCCCAGGCCTGGACGCAGAGCTCTACTATGTACGAGACAACGTGGTGAACCATTACGCCCTGTCCTTCATTCTGCCGGTGCCCAACGAGATCAACAACCTGCACTTAACCTGGCACTCCAAGGCCAAGGCAGGTCCCAGCCCTGCAGCCCTCCCTGCACGCTGTCTCACTCCTGCAGCTGTCCTCACGCGCTCACGTCTTCTGTGTGTGCTTCAGGTTGACTACCGGCTCGGCTTCCACATGGAGAACCAGGCGGCCCTGAACCCGCCCCAGAGCAACATCTCCAGCCAGGGAGAGGTTCCACGCACCCCCTCTGGTTCGTCACCTTTCTGTCTTTAGTTTTTTTTATGATTCGTCATCAATCACGATGGCACAAAGTCTCAGCGTGTCTTGGTTGGGGCAAGATCAGAAGTGTGAGAAGACCCTAGCCAAATATATATACAGCAGTGGAAAAACATCTATTGTAATGATATATTTATATCTCGGTTAGCTGCTGTATCTCTGTTGTTCTTAGCACTCTGATATCCTATTGGTCAGGAGGATCATAGGAGGTAACAAATCATGCCAGATTTTATATGAAGGCACTATGGAGAGTCCAACTCTCTAAATCTGTTATTCAGTTAAATGAATAAGAAAAGGAATGACTTTATTGGTCCTCAAAGGGAAATGCATGCATCTTGCAGCTCACAAATTAAAGGTTTAAGACTTAAAAGACTGATGGATGCAGATCCAGAGGTGCTTCTACAGAGAGAGCAGCGACCTGGCCCATCATGGTGTTATGAACTGGAACAACAGTGAGACGATTGATTCAAGTCATTCTGATAAAAATCGAGCTGCATCCACTTGGTCTGCCTCAGCATGAGGCCTGGGAAACGCAGTGAAACTGTGACCCAAGGTGACAAAATACCGAGCACTTTGTTCAACAAAATGATGGTTAAGATGTTTCAGTGACGTCCAGCAGGTCGGCCTGAGCCTCGTCTCATCACAGCGAACGCTGTCTTTGTGTCTCCAGTCTTCAGAGTGGACCTCTACTGTTCCGGAAAAGTGGATGGAGAGGCTGTGTTAACGGTGCAGCTCAATCTGACCATGCATGCCAACAACTACACAGTGCTCAACTTCAAGAGGAGGAAAATGTGCTATAAAAGTAAGTGTCTTAATAAGCCGCACAGCTGTGGTTGAGTTGCTCTCAGTCGGCTCTTTGTCTTTTTGTTTTTGCGGGCAGACTGGCTGTCACTGCTGATGAAGCACAGGTGTCATTATCTCAGCCACCGGCGGCTGTGACTGCAGCTCATAGAGCCGTTTAGACTAGAACAGAAAGTCCTGGCTGCACAGGTCCAACAGAACTGCAGGATTAAACACTGAGAGGTTTCAGGATGTTCATATCCACTACGTTTACAGGACAATTATGGCTTTAAGCACTCTGTGGCAGGACAACTGTGCTGCATGTGTCACTTTGACTAATACAGGACTAAAACACCCTGATAATGCGGTTGGAAACTGATTTTCTCCTGCTTGTAAACACCTTAATCTCACTGAACCTGACAGTGCATGCGTGTTGGCTCCATGACCCCATCCCCGGTGTTTGAGCCCAGAAGTCGCAGAAGAAGAAACCGAAGGAAGCAGTGACAGACCAGCTACAACAGCAACATGGAGAAGCTCCAGTTCTGACTGTTTTGGACTGACTGAGACTGACTCAGCTCTAGGAGCTGAGCGTTAATATGCATGGACAGGAGGGACTGGAAAGGTCCAGATTAACCTGCTGAAATAGAGTGCATCGCCCCCTAGTGTTGAGGAAGCCCCATGTTCCTGTCAGCTGTTAGATGTTGAGGACCCAGCAGGCGAGCATGTGAAGGTGCTGACTGTGAACACAGACTGTGACCATGCCTGGCTGAGATGTTTGTCCTCCACTCTGTGTGTGTGTGTGTGTGTGTGTGTGTGTGTGTGTGTGTGTGGAGGCTGTGCAGCCCGGTACCTCTGCACCGTGCAGACAGCCCCAGTGTCCCAGCAGAAGCTGTGCAGGTTTTTTTTGTTCGGAGTTATTTTCAAACTCCAACTGAAGGTAATTACATGCAGCCCTGAGGCGGCTTGCCTTACACCGCCTCTGGAAACAAATTTATTCCCATCTCACTTTGGGCATGAGTCACATTAGCGGCCATAAGAGATTCTTTGTGTGTCTGAGCGCTGCTCCACACGTTCTCTGAGCTGCTGTACCTGTCGACTCTTTGTACCTGCGCTGAATATTATCGAGATTCACAGAAACTCAAAAGAAACTGAATGAAAAGTGTTGACTCATGTATCGGCAGAGCAGGAAATGTCCTCCACTGATATTATTAAAACAAGCACAAGTGTTGAGTCTCAGAGAAGCCGCAGTCCTTAAAAATAGAGCAGACAGACCGAAAACAATCACATTAATCAGAAGTCAAAGACAGTCTGGGGATAACAGAGCTGCTCTGTTCTCCATCAAATAGTTTAATAGTATCTGGAAGTTACACAGGAGCAGTAATCAGATCCAAGTTCAAATGACTTTTTTAGTCTATTAAGAACAAAAGAGATGAAAACAGTGCAGCTTTAACTTTCTTAAACTTTCAAGGCTTTAGCAGATTTGTGCAGAAGTGTTGCATGTTAAAATAATGTGTCACACTTGGATCCGTTTTAGTTTCATTCATCATGATGGAAACATGACTCCTTGTTTGTTCTGTTGTTGCTATTATTGTTATTGTGTGTTGTAGTAACTACCCGATTATCAAATGATTAATTATGATATAAGATCTAAGATCTTTTTGAGAAGATCTTGGCTTCATAAATGTAAATATTGACCAGAATGTTTACTCAGAGACAACCTCTCTGTCTCTCTACCTCAGTCAGTCTCTGTGAGAGAAAACTCATTGTCATTGAGATGAGAACAAAAAGGCATTTAAAGGCTTCATCTTTGCTTTTGTGAAACGGGGTCAACCATTTTTGTGTCATTCTAAAACCCAAACTGCTGATTGTGTAGTAGAGAACGTGAGTCTTCTTTTCTCTGTGTCTGTCAACAGGAATAGACTCCGACCCGATCCCCATTCCTCACAACAACAACACACTTCCACGGCCTGACTGTAAGTTGTCACACACACACACACACACACACACCCATCAGTTCTGTGTGTCTGAGGTTTCATCATGCTACTACCCCCCCCCCCCCCCCCCCCCCCCCCCCGCTTCATCTCTTGTGCCTGGCTGGGTCTGAGGAGCCCGGGGCCCTCCAGGGCTCTCACTGAGGTGATGAGAACAGCTCTCAGACTCTGGGTCCTGGATGCAGCCTCCACTGTTCCAGGACTCCATTAACTCAAAGTGGAGCCCTCGGTGCTCTCACAGCTACCCCCCCAGCCCCACCCCAGCCCCACCCCCTCCTTCGTCCACGTCTTTGTCCTTCCTTGTGTTTCTGCTCTGATTCTTCCATGAATGCAAACCATCTAAGCTCTCTGTAAGGAGTCTTTCTGTGCACTGAAGCCTTCTGATCTCTGCATCCTGGTTGTTAAAAGGTTTATAATGACAATCTGTTGCAGCTTCCTGGTTCCTCCTCAGTCTCTGGTTCCTCCTCTGGTTCCTCCTCAGTCTCTGGTTCCTCCTCTGGTTCCTCCTCAGTCTCTGGTTCCTCCTCTGATTCTGGCTCTAAAGCTGCAGCAGAGCTCCAGTTACCACTTAGTGAAGGAGAACAAGCTGAGGACCAGGAACAGAGTCACACTTGGTCGCGTTGAGCTCCATAAAAGTACATTAACTTGTGCAAAGACGAGCAAAATCAGGTTAAGCCAAATGATCATTCATGTAAGCTGCAAGTAGCAGCCAATCAGAGTGGAGCCTACATGTGGTTGCCAGATCAGCATGAAAGGAGGCAGATCTGATCAGCAACAAAACAGTCTGATGGAACTGGAGTTCATAGTTTCTACGTCAACACCAGAGAACAGAGAGGGATGCTCCATTCAGCCATCCCATGTCTCCATCCATGTGTGTTGTGTGTTTTCAGCAGATGGTGTGACCACCCCCACCACCTCCACCCAGGTGTTCTACATCAGTGTGAGTGTGTGCTGCATCGTCATCTTCCTGGTGGCCATCATCCTGGCCATCCTGCACCTGCACAGCATGAAGAGGGTGGAGATGGAGGACAGGTCTGTCTCAGCTGTCTCTTCACTGCAGATCAGAAGCTATAGAGAGGCTGGGTTGTTATGTTTGCTCGTTGAAAACAGAAGCATAGTACAAACGTGAAGGGTGAGAACACAAGAAGAGAAAATCGTTAAAAAATATCAGTATGACCAGCCTGGGCTGGTGTCAGCCGGTCCCAGCCTGGTCTCCGTCCTGTAGTGACAGTTCAGTCTGTAGATTAGATAACTAGATAACTGTAGATAGTAGATAACTGCAGACGTCTAGTACCCCGGGTCATCTCCTCAGAACGAGGGTTCAGTCAGGTGGAGGCTGCTCTGTAGCTGTGCTGCCAGCAGGTATCGACGTCCGTCCTTCAGTCGTGTCCCGTGCCGTGGACTGAAGAGTCTGGAGCCGGGCCGCGGGGTGTGTGTGACCTGCAGTCACAGAGCTCTGCCCTAATGCGATATTTCTCCCTAAATTTAGTCGCTGTAATGTTGTTTTGCTGCAGCAGTTTGATTTAATCTCTGTGATCGGGTCAGATAACTGGGGCTGTATAAGAATATGTAGTCGGCCTTGACTTTAGAATCAGTCTGGTCATCATGGACACGGCATAGAATTTCAGTTTAATACAAAGCAAAAAGCCTTCTTAGTTTACCCTCTCAGATGTCATGATTTGTCCGGTTTTGTATTTTTTTTGTTTTGGGTCGATCATACAAACTTTTCCTTTCCAACAGATTTAAGAGCTGCAGCAACTAATCAATTAATTGACTATTAATGAAATAATATGCAACTTCTTTAATTATTTATTAATCAGTTTAAGTATTTAAAACATTTTCTGAGAAGGATTTTAATTCTAAATGTTTTGCTGTCAGCTTTTTTGCCCTGCAGGACAGAAAACAGAATGCTGTTGAGATGACGTAAGATGAGTAAATGTCTGCAGCATGAAGGGACCGATGATGAAGAGATGAACTGTTAAAGATGAGCAGCTGCAGACTTCCTAACGCCTCCTCTCTGTGTCTCAGTGTGAGTGACAGTGGGAGCTCGCAGGGTCTGTCTCAGCCGTCCACACAGACCACCCAGTACCTGAGGGCCGACACCCCCAACAACGCAGCCCCCGTCACCAGTAAGTCCCTGTCCGTCCCTGTCCATCCCTGTCCGTCCCTGTCCGTCCCTGTCCGTCCCTGTCCGTCCCCGCTCCGTCCTGCAGCCTGGGACCAGATGAGACTCGTGTCGGGACCTCTCAGGATGTGTGCTAACGTCTGTAGCTGCTCCGCCACAGGGGCTGTTTTCTCCTCTCACACTGGCATCCACATATGTGCATGCTTTTCCAAATGCAATAATCGACTATGAATGACCTAATTAGGCTAACTAGTATCATAAGATAGCGATGAAGAACAGGGTTCCTGCAGTGATGCTTCCTTTCTTTTTGTCCCTTGTGACCTATTACTGTCTGAGCAACGTGTAAATGTGCTCACCCTGTGGTTTGCGTCAGACCAACTGTTGAGCACTTAGAGGAGCACAAGCAGCCTTTTATATTGGACCTGGCAGAAACCGATCTGCTGCAAATTGAAGTAAATATAGAACACGGTGGGAAACACACACACGCACAAAGTAACAAAGTGGAACACTGAGTCCAAACAATGTCCTCCTCTCCTCCTCCACCTCCGAGTTGGACGAGGACCTCTGCTCCACGGACGTCTGGTCTGTCAGCAGTGAACCTCAGACTTTCTTCTTTGTTGGTGTTTGGTTGTTTGTTGGGTGGCAGCGTGATCCTTGTTCTCTGTTTACACCTCGCTGTGTTTATTGGTCCAGTCTGGACTGGATCAGCTGAGAGTGGAATAACCTGTGTGTGTTCTTTAACACCATTGTCTGTTTATCATGTGGAGTTTTCCTCTCAGTAGAGACACACACACCGCCAGCATCACACCTTTCAGAGTAGACAGACAATCATAGCAAGATCAAACACCTTTCTGTTGGTGAAAATTCACATTTGTGGACTGTCCTGGAGTTTTTGCAAAATTATATTTCTAAGATGTCAACAAGGTCCAGCTGCTACTTGTTGCTACAGTTGTTTCTGGTGAAAGCTGTTAGGTGTATGAGCAGTAACTCCAGGTAGGCTGTGGTCCTGCTCCATCCCATAATAACCCTGGTACCATGTGGTCCTGCTCCATCCCATAATAACCCTGGTACCATGTGGTCCTGCTCCATCCCATAATGACCCTGGTACCATGTGGTCCTGCTCCATCCCATAATAACCCTGGTACCATGTGGTCCTGCTCCATCCCATAATAATCCTGGTACCATGTGGTCCTGCTCCATCCCATAATAACCCTGGTACCGTGTGGTCCTGCTCCATCCCATAATAACCCTGGTACCATGTGGTCCTGCTCCATCCCATAATAACCCTGGTACCATGTGGTCCTGGTCCTCCACTCTGAGGAAGATGGACGTCCAGAACATAGTTTTCTTAGATCTTTGAATCAGATGTAGAAACAGTTGAGTCTCCTCCTCTGTCCATCTGGTCTGAAGGGAACTGGTCATGTGACCCCTACGTCAGGTCACGTGACCCCTACGTCAGGTCACGTGACCTGGAGATGTGACCTGACGTCACATTTTGAGATCACACATTTCTAGTAGGAATGGAAACGCACTTACTGTTGTAAGTTAACTTGACAAGGAACATGATCTGTGCATGTAACCTATCGGTGACGCACACACACACACACACACACACACACACACACACACACACACACACACACACACACACACACACACACACACACACACACACACACACACACACACACACACACACACACACACTGTGGACGCACCCTGAGGAGGTCTCATCTGCACATATCTGTCTTCTGTCTAGGACTGGCTGCAGCTTTCACTCTCACCCTAGTTATTCCAGTATCAGTAGTGGGACCACGTCCAGGGTCCAAGTCTTTTGCACAGGATATAGTGGTGAGGACGTCCTGGGAGGGGACGCCCTGGGAGGGGACGCCCTGGTCCTGGGAGGAGACGTCCTGGGAGGGGACAGGTTGATGTGACGTGTCAAGTAGCTCGTCTGTGAGGGAATCACACCTGTGACTGTGGCCAGCTCCCCAAAGTGTCTCTAGCTGTTCTTCTTCTTTCCTCCCCATCAGTGTGTGATCCTCTACTGCCCCCCTGTGGACGTAACACACATCCCACCCCCTACGCACTGTTTGCCTCCACCCACCCCCCACCCCTTTGTTCCTCTTTACATCTTAATATTTGCACCCTCCCATTCACTCCTAATGGGGTGGGGACCCCCCCCCCACTTTGTGAGCATGCCTGGTGTTTATCATATGGCCTGAACAGCTTCACCTTCAGTAAACATCCATCCATCCATCCATCCATCCATCCATCCATCCATCCATCCATCCATCCATCCATCCATCCATCCATCCATCCATCCATCCATCCATCCATCCATCCATCCATCCATCCCTTCAGGTCATGTTGTGATTTGAGTGAGTTCTCCATTAAACCACTTCTTTCTCACCCTCCACTCCTCCCTCCCCCTGTCTGCCCCTCCTCCCTCCTCCCCCTGTCTGTCCGTCTGTCTGTCTGTCTGTCTGTCCTCCTGCCATTAGACAATCACCCCGGTTCTGCACCCATACTCCAGCTTGCTGCCTCCTCCTTCCAAAACCCTGGTGCCCCCCCCCATGAAACCAAAAGTAAGTTTCCTTCTCACCACAGAGACGACAGCCTGACTTCTGTTTGGTCGTCCTGAAAGCGTGATGTGTCGCAGATGAACCTGAGCCTGTGAGTGTGTGTGTGGAGTCGTCCTGCCTGCAGCTCTGCATCAGGAGCTCTGCAGGTGGAAGCTTCCAGAAACATCTGGAGCAACTGAGAAGCTTCTGCTGTTCCCTGCATCTGCACCTGCTTCCACTAACTCTGCCTGCCACCCACAGATCACAGCACTGAAGCTCCGTTTAGTTTGACTGAGAGGGTTTTCACAACAGATTCGTTCATGTTTAGTCAGAGGAAAGTGCTTTGTAGTATTCTGTCCAGCAGCTCGTTCACAACATGCACAACAGTCCATACAGAATCCTCCCAGTGAATGATAAATAACACAAAAAATAATAAGTAGGTGCGTTCCTGCTGCAAGTCTCTATGTTGAGATACAGTTTTTTTGTGTTCACATTATGATGTAAATGCGAGGCCGTCAGTCAGCCTGCAGCCCTGAATGACCCGGGACTAGCAGGAGAAGACACGATGTGCAGCATGCGACTTCACATGCCTTAAAAGGTCTGACGAAGTGTGACCGAGCCCACTGTGGAAACACATCAGATATCAAACGGATTCGGGACAGATATGAAAGTGTCCGGCTGTGGTTTGTGCTGCTGTCATAAAGCATCAGAATGAGTCTGGCATCAGTGTGGATCCACGTCTGCCTGCCGTGTCAGCGTAGCCTGAGATGTCAGCAGCAGCTGCTTTTCTGTCTCGTTTCTCTTCAAACCGATTATCTGTGTTTTTAGAAAAGGTCCTGGAAAACGGAGTGTTGAGAGCATCTTCACACTAAATGAAATGTGTATGAGTGTCAGGAGTTCATCCTTCAATCCAAACACCTGTTGATATCCAGAGCCATAGCATATGCTCATTGTTCTCACACTTAACAGAGAGAGACTTTTAAAGAGAAAATAATACATCTGGAAAAAACAACTTCACTTTCTATTAATGTGACTGATTGTCTGAACAATAGGTGGTGGAACAATAAGACTAGTTTACTGTCTGCTGAACCAACATCTTGAGGATAATTCTACAATGCAATAAAATCCGTCATAAGATATAAGATTTCTTTATCATTTCACCTGGTATTTCCAAAAAGAAAAGCTGTTTTCCATCCGTGTCTGACAGTGCAAGAAAGTTAAAGAAAGTTAAATCACACATAAGGTCCGTTTTCAATCAAAAAGTTGAAATGAACAGATGACCAAACATACAGAATCTTCAAGGACTTGGAAGTGACTTAAAAATGATGGGACAGAGATAAAAAAAATAAAAACATCTTGACCTTTTCTTCAACACGTGTTCACCACTGCATTCTTGCCGTTTTGGCCACAGCTAGTCGGTCGATTTTCAGTTTGAAGCTGAAACTTGTTCCTCTCCTGGAGTTTTTCCATGTTGGTTGAGGATCCCCTGGTCTGTCCTCCAGGGGGCAGCACCGACCTGCGCTCTGACCTGTCTCTGTCTGTGAGATGATGGGATGGAGACCAGACCCTGACCTGCACTCAGCTGCTCCTCCATCCATCCTCAGCCTCTGGCAGGGAGGGAGCGCTGAGTCTGCAGGCGGCACACTGACTGCTCCCACTCCAGCTGCTCTACTGGTCTCCAGCTGCTCTACTGGTCTCCAGTCGCCCACTGTTACTGGTCACTGTTCCTGGACACTGTTACTGGTCACTGTTCCTGGACACAGCAGGCCTGCCTCGTCTCTGACGTCTTGTGTACACAGGGAATGTGTTACTGGACGCTGTTACTGGACTGTTACTGGACTGTTACTGGTCACTGTTACTGGACGCTGTTACTGGACTGTTACTGGTCACTGTTACTGGACGCTGTTACTGGACTGTTACTGGACACCGTTTGTGGGCGCTGTTACTGGACTGTTACTGGTCACTGTTACTGGACTGTTACTGGTCACTGTTACTGGACGCTGTTACTGGTCACTGTTACTGGACGCTGTTATTGGACTGTTACTGGACGCTGTTACTGGACTGTTACTGGTCACTGTTACTGGACTGTTACTGGTCACTATTACTGGTCACTGTTACTGGACTGTTACTGGTCACTGTTACTGGACTGTTACTGGACTGTTACTGGACTGTTACTGGACTGTTACTGGTCACTGTTCCTGGACACAGCAGGCCTGCCTCGTCTCTGACGTCTTGTGTACACAGGGAATGTGTTACTGGACTGTTACTGGACTGTTACTGGACACCGTTTGTGGGCGCTGTTACTGGACTGTTACTGGTCACTGTTACTGGACGCTGTTACTGGTCACTGTTACTGGACGCTGTTATTGGACTGTTACTGGACGCTGTTACTGGACTGTTACTGGTCACTGTTACTGGACTGTTACTGGTCACTATTACTGGTCACTGTTACTGGACTGTTACTGGTCACTGTTACTGGACTGTTACTGGTCACTATTACTGGTCACTGTTACTGGACTGTTACTGGTCACTGTTACTGGACTGTTACTGGTCACTGTTACTGGACTGTTACTGGTCACTATTACTGGACGCTGTTACTGGACTGTTACTGGACACCGTTTGTGGGCGCTGTTACTGGACTGTTACTGGTCACTGTTACTGGACGCTGTTACTGGACGCTGTTATTGGACTGTTACTGGACGCTGTTACTGGACTGTTACTGGTCACTGTTACTGGACTGTTACTGGTCACTATTACTGGTCACTGTTACTGGACTGTTACTGGTCACTGTTACTGGACTGTTACTGGTCACTGTTACTGGACTGTTACTGGACTGTTGCTGGTCACTGTTACTGGACTGTTACTGGACTGTTACTGGTCACTGTTACTGGACTGTTACTGGACACAGCAGGCCTGCCTCGTCTCTGACGCCTTGTGTACACAGGGAATGTGTTACTGGACACTGTTACTGGTCACTGTTACTGGACTGTTACTGGTCACTGTTACTGGACTGTTACTGCACTGTTACTGGACTGTTACTGGTCACTGTTCCTGGACACAGCAGGCCTGCCTCGTCTCTGACGCCTTGTGTACACAGGGAATGTGTTGCTGGAGGCTGTTACTGGACTGTTACTGGACTGTTGTTGGTCACTGTTACTGGACTGTTACTGGACTGTTACTGGTCACTGTTACTGGTCACTGTTACTGGACTGTTACTGGACACAGCAGGCCTGCCTCGTCTCTGACGCCTTGTGTACACAGGGAATGTGTTGCTGGAGGCTGTTGCGAGGTGTTTCTGTGCAGTCAGAGCAGCGCGTGGGTCTGCGTGCAGACGCTGGGAGCAGCAGCAGGGAGCGTACGGGGAGCTGGTTGCATAACAGAGCTGCTGTAATACAGGACTTTGCATGAAGGAGCTTTGATGCAACATGTGCCGGACTCCGTGCCCGTCTTGCTTACTGCATTTCTTGTAATTGTTGGAATTCTAAAAATTCTAGTTGTAGGTCTTTTCTTCCCTGAATGTGAAACATGGTCCTGTCAAAAACTGAGGCAAGGCAGAAGTCCCCCCCCGCCCCCTCCTCTTCCTCCTTCTCCTCCTCCTCTTCATCTCCTCTGCTGTCTATCAGCGTGAAGTGGCCTGTCTGTCTAATCTGGGCTCCTTGTTTCCATGTGAACGCTGTGTGACTGTGTCCTCCTCCTCCCAGCGTACCCGTCGCTCCGCATCGAGAAGAACGACCTGCGGAGCGTCACTCTGATGGAGGCCAAGGCCAAAGTGAAGGACATCGCCATCTCCAGGGAGAGGGTCACGCTGCGGGACGTCCTGCACGAAGGTACAAGCCCCTTTGTCCTTGTTCTCTTTTTGCTTCTTCTCCTGTTTTGTTTTTTAGTTCAGCGCCTCTTTGAGGTCTTAAACCTCAGACTTCAGGCGTCTGTTCTGTTCTGGCGTTTACCGGTCGTAAGTTGATGAGTCACAGCAGCTGTGTGTGTCTTCTCAGCACTCACAGACTCCTGTTCTTGTTCAGTTATTTCCTTCCACTCTTTTCTTATGCCCCTCTCGAGTCTGTACATTCATTAAAGAACAACCCTCCACCCTGCGCACACACACACACACATGCCTCCCTATCCCCATAAAAGTGAAGTGTAGGAGCAAAAACACTGCAGAGTGTATGACTACTGTTATTTTGGTCTATTTTCCTGTCTCGGTGAAGCTTTAATCAAAAGGCTGAGCTTCAGAAACGTCCTCTGTAGAATCCAGGGACTCTGGTTTCTAAAATACAGAAACCTTCTGTTATAACTGTCACAAATAGTAAGTAGGAGAAAAACAGAGCACATTTGTGACCTTAACCTACAGGAATCCAGATCCAGATATCCAGATATAGTTGTTATGGGGGCTCATCCTGTGTGACACGGTTAATGATCCAAATGTGAACATTACAAATAGCAGCGATGAATATGAGTCAATAAGAAGGAGTCTTTCCTAGGACTCTCCATCTTTTGAGCAGAATATACTGTAGAGATAAACTAATACATTTGGCATCAGTTCTTATTTTCATACTAAAACTCATAACTGAATATTGAAGATCACATCAGTCTCAGAGCAGAATTTCATTTTCAGGGACTTTCCCTGAAGCTCATCCCAGTTACAGTAACACCTCTATAGTAATAAAACCTCTTCTAATAAACCTCTCTCTGAAAATGCAGCTTAATGTTCTCCTGATGGATGGAACATGAGACCTGGAATAAAACCTGCCTGGAAATGAAAGTAAATGATGAGGTGGTTGTGTTCTACAGTCTGAGCTCAGGTGTTCTACAGTCTGAGCTCAGGTGTTCTACAGTCTGAGCTCAGGTGTTCTACAGTCTGAGCTCAGGTGTTCTACAGTCTGAGATCAGGTGTTCTACAGTCTGAGCTCAGGTGTTCTACAGTCTGAGCTCAGGTGTTCTACAGTCTGAGCTCAGGTGTTCTACAGTCTGAGATCAGGTGTTCTACAGTCTGAGCTCAGGTGTTCTACAGTCTGAGCTCAGGTGTTCTACAGTCTGAGCTCAGGTGTTCTACAGTCTGAGCTCAGGTGTTCTACAGTCTGAGATCAGGTGTTCTACAGTCTGAGCTCAGGTGTTCTACAGTCTGAGATCAGATGTTCTACAGTCTGAGCTCAGATGTTGCTACCTCCTCTCCCTCTGAACCAACAGGTGTGAGAACTAGTCCAATTGGTGCACAATGTCAAGTATTTGTGAGGTCTGGACGCTCCTCCGTGTGGTATCTGTGTTAGTTTAGCGGCTGCTCTCTCTCATTCATCGCGTCCTCAGTGATCCTGCTCTCTGCTTGCTGAGTGTTTTCCTCCGACCGTGTGTGAACAAGCCCCATCAGATCAGCGTCAGTCAACCTGTCACCGAGCTAAACTAGTCAAAAGTCTGTTCTCGCTGAGGCGTTGAACAAATCGACAGAAACTCAAGTCTCTTAATCTCCTCCTCTGGCGTCGAATCAGAGGAGAAGACAAATGTTTGGGCTTCAGTTTTGGCCGGCTGAGCGAGAGCGTCACAGTGCTATGGAACTGAACAACACTGTACTTCACTTTCTGGATGTTTGCCCACTCTGGGGTTTAGTGTGTGGCTGTGTGAGTGGTGTAATAGTTACCCAAGGGTGTCTACTGCAGAGTGGAACAGAAAAGTGTGGGTGTTCTGTTTTTAAATGCCACTGATGGTTTATGTTCATTGTCTTCTGTTGTAATTATGTTTTCGCCAACTTCAGCTTGTTCCCGCTGGCAGCTGGAGCTGAGCCTGAAGCCAGTACTAAACTGATCACATCAACCACTGAGCAAAACCAAGTCTAGCCTGGACATATGAAGGCTCGGACCTGTGGAGGAGCACTAATCTGACTCTGGCTTGTTAATCTTCTCTGCGTCCTTTAAAGGAGACACAGAGTGAAGCAGTTTATTCAGCGTGAATACAGTTCTGTTCAGCAGCTCCCAAAGCATCGTACGGCTCAACAAGCTGAGAACAAGCTGAGAAGCTGGGCTGTTTACAAGGCACACAGTCATTTCAGGTCACTGAATCTCATGTTAAGTTATGCAGTCATTCAGGTGATTGGCAGGCGAGACAGCCAATCAGAGTGACTCCTCTGAAGCAAACATACCAGCAGTAGTTTTGCTTGCTTGGTTCAGGTTTCCAAGGATATGACCAGGTGAAGTTGTGCAGAGACTGACTGTAATACTAACCTTAAAAACAGGCTCTGTTCTGTAGCTTCTACATCAACACCAGAGGATAAAAGAATAAGTACTCCATCCTACCACGATCCACACTAACTGCACTCTGTAAGGTGTGGTGTCTTTATTTTATGATGGGCTTTGACGACACTCCTATCTGGACTTTAATACTAGGTCGCGTAAACGAGTAAAGCAATAGTTCAAAATGAGGTGAACAACCTTCAGCTGTCGTCTGAGAGAAGCCCTGAGCACAACGGATCCATACGTATCCTAAGGTACCTGTGAGGCGAGGCCAGCCCCAGTCTCAGCCCTGAGTCCTGAGCCGGGACAGTCTCAGTCTGTCTCTGCAGCAGGTCCACACAGGCTCTGAGACATCAGCTCCACTCCAAACCTGTTGTTAAGCTCCGTCTCCTCCCCATGTTGAAACACCAGCCGTAGCTTAGCCTCGGGGCCTCCATTTCTCTCTCTCAGTTTATGTTGATGGTTTATCTTCTTAAATAGTGTCTCACCTCTGCGGTGAAGTCCCGGAGCCCCGCGGTGACAGTTTAGACAAAGAAGATGATAAACGTTGCTCGCTCTGCCTCGGAGTCTCTGAGGCTTTCCTCTGAGATTAAAGCTCCTCTCCAGCTCCAGACGCTCTGTCGTCTTGGCTCCTGTCAGGGAGACCGGAGCCAGCGCTGCTCTAATCCTGCAGAGAGACAAAAGCCTTTAGAGCAGAGCACGTCCATCTCTGTCCCCCGGAGCAGCCACGCTCCATGACCTGGGAGCATCCTGACATTTCAGCTCTGAGGCCCGAGGCAGCGCCCGCCCGCCCTCCTCTCACCTCCAGTAAAACTCCATCGCTGGTTTGTCTCTGTCAGGAACGTTCGGACGCATCTTCCACGGAGTCCTGCTGGACGACAAGGACCCCAGCAAGGAGAAGCAGGTGTTTGTGAAGACAGTCAAAGGTACGTGATGAGTAAAGTGTTTTAACGCGTAGACAAGTCTCGCCCTCTCTCCTGTTGACACGCAGCTCACTGGGGTTTGTACAGGTCACCTAGAATGAAAAGAAAGACAAAACTACACAAATGTGCCTGAAGCTGTGTCACACACACACACACACACACACACACACACACACACACACACACACACACACACACTCTCTCACACTCGCCTGTGACAGTGTGTGTCAGGCCTCAGGAGGCTGTACTTTCCCCAAAACAGAATAAAATGCAATCTGTCTTTATTCATCCCACAAGATGGACATTTCAAGCAGCTCATCGGTAAGTCAAAAAGACATAAACGTACATCTGTGTGAATGAGTGTCTACCTTAGAAGGGATTTAAAGAAGACAATGGAAAAGTAGTTTTTAACTTGGCTTGGTTGGACATCAGTGACATGTGTGAGGCAGCTCCTAAAACATTCTTCACATGTTGAAACGTTCGGGGAAACTCTGCAGAACTGCTGCAAACAGCAAAACCACACGAACACACGAAGCCAGAGCAGCAGAGCAACGTTCCACTGCTGCATGTCATGAATGGAGATGTAGATGTGAGAACGACCCCAGAAGCTACGCTGTTTAGAAGGAACGTCAGGGTCAAGTGGCAGGATGTGAGTGGCAGGTGGGACGGCCAATCAGAGTGAAGCCTACTTGTGGTTGCCACATCAGCATGAAAGGAGCCAGATCTGAGCAGAAACAGACTATAGTATTCCCACATATTCCCCAGCTACATACAGTAATGAACAGACTCTGAGGCTTTTCCGATGGAACCAGTGTCCCATAGCTTCTATGTTAACACCAGCGAACCAGTGGAAAGCTCCTTTCACAGTGTGACGTCTCCTGTCAGAGTTGAAGAGGGTTAGGTGTCTGGTCTGGTCTCTTCCTAGCAGCTGTGGGTGTGCCTCTAATGAGTTTGGCTGAGGGCCGGCTGGTGAGAGTGCGGCAGAGAGACAGGTCTGTCGGTGGATGAAGGATTGTCTCAGTCATGCTCCGGGTTGTTGGAGGCTGTCAGCCTCTTTGTTAGCAGCATGTGTCCACTCTCCCTGCCAGTCGCCTCTTGACCTCTCCATTCTCTGGTGTTTACTCAGCGAGGGGTGGATACCGCTGCGAACAATGTCCCCATGCCAGGCCGGGCCCTGTTGAAGTCTTTGCTTCCTCCTCCTGAGCCTTTTGGGAAGGGAACAATGCTGCTTTCCATAAGAACCAGACGATGGCAAAGCTGCGGACGCAGATTAAACCCCGGCCCTCAGCGAGCTTGGCACAACTCGCTCTTCCTCTCAAGTTTCCCACTACAAACGAGCGCTGGCCCCGAGCTCTGCAGGGAAACGATCCAATCTAGCAGAGATGACATAATAATAGTAATAATACTAATAATAATACAGGCTGCGCAGGCTGCTCCAGCGCCCGTGCCTCTGCGGCTCTGCCAGGTTCTTCTCAGCCTGGTTTCATCAGCCTCACACAGTCCGTTAGGCCGATACACAGTACGTACTCTGACGTAGCGTAGAGCACGCGTTGATTCATCCCTCAATGGGGAAACATGCAAGATGCGTCTGCAACACAAAGTCGTTCAGTAAATGTGATCACTAATCCAGGTGGTTAGTGGTTAGAACTGGTTATCAGTGATGGAGAGTTAAGAACGTTGGTCGATACCAATGGATGATTACAGTGTTCTTCCCTCTAACTTAAACGTATGTAAACTAAAGTTTAGTCAGTGTTAATGGTAGCTGAGATGATGTGACTGACAGCCTAACACACACACACACACACACACACACACACACACACAACATTGTAAATGTGCATGTATCTGATAGGATGTTTGAAGATGCTCAGGAGCCATTTCTTCTCCAAAGACATACCTTTCTTGTTCTGCTAAAGTTCACAGTTTTTATTTTAATGATGAAACGATGAGTTAAATGAATAATAGATGGCTGCAGCCTGAGTCTGTCCTCCTGTCTGTCCTCCTGAGTCTGTCCTCCAGTCTGTCCTCCTGAGTCTGTCCTCCTGAGTCTGTCCTCCTGAGTCTGTCCTCCAGAGTCTGTCCTCCAGAGTCTGTCCTCCTGAGTCTGTCCTCCTGAGTCTGTCCTCCAGTCTGTCCTCCAGTCTGTCCTCCAGTCTGTCCTCCTGAGTCTGTCCTCCTGAGTCTGTCCTCCAGAGTCTGTCCTCCAGTCTGTCCTCCAGTCTGTCCTCCAGTCTGTCCTCCAGTCTGTCCACCTGAGTCTGTCCTCCTGAGTCTGTCCTCCAGTCTGTCCACCTGAGTCTGTCCTCCTGTCTTCAGACCAGGCGTCCGAGGTGCAGGTGACCATGATGCTGACGGAGAGCTGCAAACTGCGTGGACTTCATCACAGGTGAGTAACACATCATTTAGACTTAGTCAGAAAGTAAAAGAATGGAGAACCTGAAGGTCTGACTGAAAGGAACCAAAGTGTTTCCAAACCTCAAACTTCTCTGTCTTCTACGACACCGTCACTGGTTTGGCCAGCACTCGGGGTCGTGCTCTGAGTGGGATCTCACAGATGTAATCAGACAGCAGCTTGAGTTTAGACGTCTCCTCTGATCACTGTTCAGCTCTGGATCTGAAGCCTTGTTGATCTGCTCCTCCTCTGTGAGGTCAACAAGCCAAAGACTTTCTGAGACTTCCTCTTTCATCGTTGTGTAACGGTTTAAATGCCTTCTGATTATTTTCTAAGAAGATTAAAAAAAACTCAGAATCCAAAACAATCCTGGAAGGTTTACTCATCTTGGAATCAGTGATGTTGCCAAAACTCTCTCTTATTAAATCAGCTGTGATAAAGGAAACGAGCAAACCTGAAACCTCGCTCTAAGTCTTTCAGTTATTTATTTATAACACAGTCTAGTTTTTCTAGATCAACAGCTTTAGTTTTCTTTAGTTATCCCCAAGTTAGTGTTTGTTTCAAAAGATTTCAGTCTTGTTCCTCTCTCTTTCTTCTTCATGATGTCAACAGAGCTGCTTGTATGTTGAGCAGATCCTTCAGTCTCTCAGCTTCTCCTCCTCTTTCTCCTCCTCCTCCTCCCCCCCACAGAAACCTGCTGCCCATCAGCCATGTCTGTACGGAGGACGGGGAGAAGCCCATGGTGCTGCTGCCCTTCATGGCCTGGGGAAACCTCAAGCTGTTCCTGAGGCAGTGCAAGCTGGCCGAGGCCAACAACCCACAGGTAACAACAACCCACAGGTAACAACAACCCACAGGTAACAACAACACACAGGTAACAACAACACACAGGTAACAACAACACACAGGTAACAACAACCCACAGGTAACAACAACACACAGGTAACAACAACACACAGGTAACAACAACACACAGGTAACAACAACACACAGGTAACAACAACACACAGGTAACAACAACACACAGGTAACAATAAAAACCTACAGGTAGCAACAACAACAGCCACGTGTGTGGAAAACCACCTCATGGGGAGCATAAACATGTTTTAGCAACATGTGAGAGGTTTTTCCACCAGTCGTTTACATTGTAACCTTTAGCTTTTGTGCCTTTCTATAACACATAGATGACAGCACCTCCAGGAGTGATTTACAGGACGATTTTCAGTTTGAATGAACCCGTTCAGCCAAACAGAGAGAGATGGGAGCGTGTTCATACTGCCAGTCAGGTTGTGCTCGTTACTGGGGCTCACTCACCTACAGATTAAGACATCTGGATAAACGCCTCGATGCAAATCAGCTTGGAGTTATGGAGCCATTAGAATAAATCCCTAAATTGGAGGGAAAGTCTGATTCTGTCCCAGAGCGGAGCCCTGAAGCAGTGCTGAGGATGATTAACCCGTTCCAGCCGGAGCTGTTTGCTCAGGGCACAGATCTGCTGGTCGCTGTGTGTGAAGACAATCGGCCTCTTGTACGGGTTAACCTCAGGGAGGCTCTGAAGAGCTGGCACAGCTGCCACTGCTCATCCTACAAATCAATCAGCCTCCGACGCACACGGAGCAAACACTCTGCAAGCACAAGACGCAGCTTGTCGTGCACACTCGCATCCATCAGAGCTGTTTGGAGGAGGCTGACGCACAGGCTCACAGCTCCTCACCTAGTCTGGCTCAGAGACGGTCCTTACTGCTGCTGAGGCCGTAAAACCAGCAGCTGTGAACCAGAGCGCTTCACTGAGCTGCAGGGAGAGGGTTCAGCCTGCTCCTGCCCAACGCCCACCTCACACACACACACACACACACACACACACACACACACACACGCATACACACACAGCTCAAATAGTCCTATCTCAGTCCACTTATTACCTAGACTGTTTTCCTGCCCTGACATTAATTCATTTGTCTCTTATCACACTGTTAGATAAGATTATACGCCCAAAGACTTCCTGTGTGTGTGTGTGTGTGTGTGTGTGTGTGTGTGTGTGTGTGTGTGTGTGTGTGTGTGTGTGTGTGTGTGTGTGTGTGTGTGTGTGTGTGTGCAGTAGATCTGGAACATAGAAAGAAAGAACGAAAGAAAGAAACTTTTATTTATAACATGCTTTTTACAGGTGGTCAAAGGTACTTACATGATGAAATACATGAAAATAAAAACAAAACTATAAGAACTAACAGAGGGCAGATCCAGGATCCAGGCAGGTGTGTGACGCTCACACTGCAGATGATGGCGCTGATCACTTTATAGTTTACTGCAACGTCGCCAGACTCCAGTGACAACAGTCTCTAGACCTCCGTCTGAAAAAGTCAAAGTGGCTTTTCTCTCAGACCCTGAACCAATAGCATCCAACACTATAAAGCTACCTTTGTACGGCAGGAACTAATTCTAGGAACCAGGAACTAGTTCCTGGAGATGTGTGCTAAATAGTTCAAGATAGAAACCTCCCCCAAAGATGGCCCTGGGAAGCTAAGGAGGGACATTAACCCTGAATACATGAATGAAAAGACAGATGTGTCACATGCTGTGGGGACGTACCCACGTCAGCATTATGAATGCATGATTTAAAAAGAATACTATTTCTGTTCCATTGTTTCCATTGTATCCACCACCTTATAGTATTACAGTGGATGAGCATTCAGATACTTCTGACCAATAGTAGCTCTGATAGATGGACAGAACAGTCTCTTCTCTCTCCTCTTGATCTGCTGTGTGAAAGGTTCCTAACTTTCTTGCTGCTTTTTAAAAGTTTGCTTAATTGAAAGTCATGAATTTTTCCAGACATGTTTCAGGGCTTGTAATAGTCTGCCTGTCTGTACCTCTGTGTCTGACTCTCCTCACATTAAAACCAGGAAATAAGAACAATTTGTGGGCGAGTGCGAGGTCACGTCAGCTGCTCAGTACTTTTCCTAGAGCTCAGCGTGGTCTCTCCTGGTTTCTCCTCAGGCCATCTCCCAGCAGGACCTGGTCTACATGGCCATCCAGATCGCCTGTGGGATGAGCTACCTGTCCCGGAGGGAGGTCATCCACAAAGACCTCGCTGCCAGGAACTGTGTGTGAGTGTCCCCGGCCCGGAGCCGAGCCCGGCAGCTCCAGAAGGTTCTAGTCGGAACACAGAACTGGAGAATAAAGCTGTGTCTCCCTCCCTCCCTCCCTCTGACAGCATTGATGACAACATGCAGGTGAAGATCACAGACAACGCTCTGGCCCGGGACCTGTTCCCCATGGACTACCACTGTCTGGGGGACAACGAGAACCGGCCCGTCCGCTGGATGGCTCTGGAGAGTCTGCTCAACAACGACTTCTCCAGCGCTAGCGACGTGGTACGTTTCTGATCCTGCTCCATCTCATAATCCTGGAAACACCTGGTCCTGGTACGCTTAAAGCATGGAGCAGCGTCCATGTTGGTTAACGTAAACAAACAACAAACAACAGGTGAGGCGAGTTCAGCTCAGCTGTCCATGAGCACCCAACAAGGCGTCCTAGCAGGGTCAACAAGGCGTCCTAGCAGGGTCAACAAGGCGTCCTAGCAGGGTCAACAAGGCGTCCTAGCAGGGTCAACAAGGCGTCCTAGCAGGGTCAACAAGGCGTCCTAGCAGGGTCAACAAGGCGTCCTAGCAGGGTCAACAAGGCGTCCTAGCAGGGTCAACAAGGGTCAACAAGGCGTCCTAGCAGGGTCAACAAGGGTCAACAAGGCGTCCTAGCAGGGTCAACAAGGCGTTCTAGCAGGGTCAACAAGGGTCAACAAGGCGTCCTAGCAGGGTCAACAAGGCGTTCTAGCAGGGTCAACAAGGCGTTCTAGCAGGGTCAACAAGGCGTCCTAGCAGGGTCAACAAGGCGTCCTAGCAGGGTCAACAAGGCGTCCTAGCAGGGTCAACAAGGCGTCCTAGCAGGGTCAACAAGGCGTCCTAGCAGGGTCAACAAGGCGTTCTAGCAGGGTCAACAAGGCGTCCTAGCAGGGTCAACAAGGCGTTCTAGCAGGGTCAACAAGGCGTCCTAGCAGGGTCAACAAGGCGTTCTAGCAGGGTCAACAAGGCGTCCTAGCAGGGTCAACAAGGCGTCCTAGCAGGGTCAACAAGGCGTTCTAGCAGGGTCAACAAGGCGTTCTAGCAGGGTCAACAAGGCGTCCCAGCAGGGTCAACAAGGCGTTCTAGCTGTGTTTTTCAACCCATGCTCGCACACGGCAACAAAACACGCATAAAGGTATCGACAAGGCAGCTGGCAAAGGAGAGGAAGCAGCAATGTAATGTTTTAATAATTTAGATATAAACAGTCAAAGCAAAGCAGAACAAAATAAAGCTTCTACATTAGTGTAAGTATAAGCATACGTATGTGAAGGAGATGCTGAGCTCTGTTTAACCCTCTCAGACCACATCAAGCCTCTGGTGCCTTTCTGGATAAAAACCAATGTCTTTTTCAACCTGAAACTGAACTGGGACCGAATGCATCATGACTCAGGGAAGGCTCGGTTCTCAGTAGGCAGCACAGACTCTGTGATGTTGTTAAACACTCTGGTTTTAAAGTTGCATCAGACGGAGTGAGAAAAGGGATGTAAATCAGAGAAGGACAAAACATTAACAGTAAAGGTGACTCAGACGCTGACGTCTCCTTTTACAAGGCCACACAACTTCTTATTATTAGACACGTTTATGCATGTACATGTATACACGTTGTATACACGTATCGCTTTGACAGGCTCTGTAGAAGCTGAAACTCTCAGTGACTTTTATGTCGCGTCTCTGCTGTAGAGTCTCAGAAGTGACAGATTTGTCATCTTCAGAGCAGAACAGTTGTTCAGGGTCTGAATGAGTTAATCCTGAGTGACGACAGCACTCCTAATATTTATCCCAGGGTCAGGCCGTGACGGTGTGTAAGCCTGATAAAAGCTAGAATCTTCCAGATCAGCTCTGGAACAAACGAGGCCCGCCGTAGAGGCTGCTCCTGAGCTGCAGGCGGCAGCTGCTCAGAAACTCTTTGCTCTCCCTGGGCCAAGCGTCCGCGTCCGGTAGAGACACGTCACTGGAATAGAATCTGGAGGAAGAAGCAGCAGAGAAGGTGGCGCTGGAGGTGTCTGAGCGAAGGGAAGGAGGGCGGCTGCCTGTCTCTGCCTCGTCCCAGTTTCCTGTCCCAGGACAGCGGAGGAAGCTGCAGGATCCTCAGAGGGCAGCCCCTCCCCTGCACATTCCTGCCCCCCGCCCCCCACAGCCAGCTCAGACCTGGCGTCAGACGAGTGCCAGCTCTGTGCCGTGTCAGCGCTCTGCTCGTCAGAACCCACACGCCGAGAGCGAGGAGGTTTCCTGGAAGGAGGAGCAGGAGGAGCGCTAGTCACTGTCAGCAGCTCCTTTAAAGGAGGCCTGCAGGGATCCTCCAGCCAGCCTCAAGATCCACAGACTGTATATACAGATGTATGTGTACACCACCAGTTAAGAGTCTGGACACACCTTCCCAGGGTGTCCAGGCGTCTGGTCTTCAACCTGGCAGCATCACGTCCTCATTCATGAATAGATTTTGAAATGGAAGTTAAAAAACGTGAATCTGAACAGAGTGAATGTGATGCAGACTCTGAGCGCGACTCCATCCCCAACGTGAGTGGCATTAGAAACAGCCATCAGAGGGAGGCCTGTGTGTAGTTGCCAGATCAGCATTAAAGGAACCAGATCTGAGCAGGTTTGTAGACTGGACTCAGAGCCACTGGTGGAACCAGAGTTCATAGCTTCTATGTGAACACCAGAGAACAGGGGGGAGCGCTCCATTCAGCTGTGCCTCCTTTAGAGGCGTCCCATAATGTGGAGGCAGGATGAGGCAGTGGAATAAAGATATATTTAGACTATTAATGAGTCTCCTTTTCATCACTTTAAAATGAGCCCTTTCATATTTTTATATCTGCTGACAGACGGGTCCCCTCCCACAGAGTGTGTTCAGCATAACTAGATGAAGTTTGTTTTTTTGAACCTTTGTGGTCCCTGGGTGGTGGAACAAACTCCATCAGGTTGGGAGCAGCCCTACATACCTATATACCCTCCTCTTCCAAGAGCACCTTCTCTCCCAAACATCGCTCTAACTTGCAAATCATTTCTATGTTCCAGTCCTGCCGTGTCTTATCTTTCCTGAGCACTAACTCTGTCCTCAACTGTGAGTCACTTTGGATAAAAGCGCCGGCCAAATAAATGGAAAGTCCTCATGGCACAGTCAGGTTGTGACAGAGAGGTCAGAGGTCATCACCTGCTGGTAACAGCCACAGGAAGTGGAAATGCAGCCCGGAGGTCAGATGGGGGGGGGGGTCAGTGTAGGTCACACCCTCCTGTTTACTTTCAGCTTTAAACCAAAAACTCTGTGTGTGATGTGCACTCCAAATATATGCATCAACATGATTTCCTCTGATTGTTGCTCCAGAAGCTTGTGTGTGTCTGTGTGTGTGTGTGTGTGTGTGTGTGTGTGTGTGTGTGTGTGTGTGTGTGTGTGTGTGTGTGTGTGTGTGTGTGTGTGTGTGTTCTGGCTTACAGTACGTGTGCTGCTGTCTCCACAGTGGGCCTTCGGAGTGACGCTGTGGGAGCTGATGACTCTGGGCCAGACTCCGTACGTCGACATCGACCCCTTCGAGATGTCTGCCTACCTGAAGGACGGCTACAGAATAGCACAGCCAATCAACTGTCCAGACGAGCTGTACGTACACACACACACACACACACACACACACACACGTGTATCTGTGTCTCTAAGAAAACAAGTGGAGATGATCAGGAGCTTCAGGTCAAAGGTCACCTCCTTGTTCTGTTTCGACTCCAACACTAACAAACTGCAGATTCCAGATCAACGTCTCGATATCAGAAGTCAAAATCTGCGTCTGGGTCTCCACATACAGACTGGACAATCGATAGAAGACATAAACAGGCCGAGTCTGTTTGTAAATGTTTGGATTCTGCTAATCACTTCTTGTTCTGAACATTGAAGACCAAAGCCCCGCCTCTTATTACTCACATCCCACAGCAGCAGGACTCTGCCTCCAGCAGCCGCGGCCCTCGCTCTCACCCGCTCCGATGCTCTGAGGCATTTCTCACGTCCAGGCCGTGTTCTGGGGTGTGAAGCGGCTGCTGGGCTCAGACTGCGCTCACAGATAATCACCTGTCCGCTGAGGCCGCTTCCTCTCAGCACAATGGCTGCTGATGTAGACGGCTTCCTGTTCCACCATATTCCAGCTCGCAAAATACAAGCACGTGGGCGCAGCCATCGATTAACGAGTGATTACATCTGGCTCGTTTATATCAGCGCTGCACAGGCAGCTCCTGTTAGTGTTGCACACACACACACACACACACACACACACACACACACACACACACACACACACACAGCTTCTCTGTGCTTGACGCTGGCCTGTGTGGTGCTGCAGGTTTGCGGTGATGGCGTGCTGCTGGGCCCTGGACCCCGAGGAGCGGCCGAAGTTCCAGCAGCTGGTCCAGTGTCTGACGGAGTTCCACGCCGCGCTGGGCGCCTACGTCTGAGGAGGAAGAGGAGGAGCAGCCCGTCCTCTTCCTCTGCCCACGCCACACACACACACAGGCTCCACGCACCAGGAACGCGTGTTTTAATAATGTGCCTTACGAGCTGACAGAGAGACTACCTGGTGCTTTTATTTTGTACAGATCTTTTTGGAGTTTTTATATAGTTGAATTACCTTTTTACAGCATTTACAAAGTAAAAGGATTCCTTGTTGGATTTTTGCTTCGAGCTGATCTTCACACGTTGCCTCCAGGACGGAAACAGAAACGGGAATATGTCTTGTACGAACTTCCCGAACTTCCCGAGAACATTTTAATGAAGCTGTGGACGCGTAATGTGACGGTACTACAGACCGAGGAGGCTCCAGACGGTACGGCGCCCCCTGGAGGACGTTACAAAGCTTCTCCCAAGCTTGACTTTGGAGCCACAGAGTGGATCCTGGTTCCTCGCCCTCCTCCTCCTCCTCGTCCTCTCTCCCTTTGTGTGTCTTCCAGATTCAGCTTCACCTGCTCCTGGAGCTCGACTGTTCTGCGTCAGAACGCGGCCTCTTCACAGAAAACGTTTGGACTGGTTTTGTTTTGTAACTTGAACACTAATAATCACTGTGAAGCTGACGCTGCCAGCGCGGTCTGATCGGACTCTCACACCTTTAACTCCTCGGAGACGTGGTCACTGCATGTTGAATTAAGGTTGTAAACGGTTTCCCAGACTCGTATCCACAGATTAAAATGGGACCTTTTCTGAATACCGGACGTGTATTTTATTTTATTTTTTTATCTCCTCACACTGTCGAGCATCAGGTGAAACTCACAGGTGTTTTTGTTTAGTTTCTTCAGCTTCAGGCTGAAGCTGATGCAACACACACACACACACACACATGCTCTGCTCTTCTTCATGATGCTGTAATGGAAAGTCTTATAAAATCTCATTTGTGCCAAATCCTCAAATCCCTGCTCGGTTGAAGTCTGTTCCTCTGAAACGTTCAAGGACGGTTCGTCTTTTCTTACTGTGACTGTGTGGGAATAAACGACAACCTTTCGTTTCTTCAGTTTTTCCTCATTGTCACATCTTGTTCTTTCTTCTCTCCCATTTTGTTCTTATTTCTCCGAAATTCTAAAGTGTGACGTCAGACGTCGTTCTGACACATTTCCACAGCTGTGACGCTGATCTGTCAGCGCCGGCTCCACTTCCTCCCAGCAGCAGCATCGTCGCAACCAGCCGCAAGACGCCTTGAGCAATGGGACGCTCTCCTTACCAGACTGGTGTCACAACTCCTCAGACCTCGTGCCTGCTCATCAGCTTTGTTTTCGTCTTGTTGTTTTTCCTCCGTGTAGTGAAAGGTGAAGCCTCGGTGACTCACCTGTGATCACGCTTCACCTGGACACGCCTGTAGCTGGGCTTTGACCCGCCCTGCAGATGTTAAGACTGATATCAACATCTGTCGCTTATCCATCAAACATCTGCAGCTCAGAGACAGGCACACAGAAGAACTCACTGGAGCTGGAGTAAAGTAAAAATCACTATCTGTGGAGTCGGTTAATTCATAAGTTGTTCGCTTTATAAGATTTCACTAGAACTGTGAAAGCTGTTTGACAAAATCAGAGATAAAGTCTTGAAATAAATAAAACATTCCCACCCTTTCCTCCCATTCCATCCCTTCCTATCCCCACGGGGATAAATAAAGCCCTCCGGAATCTGGAAATGCATGCATATTATATTTGTTCATATATATATAAACAAATACGATTATAAAAAAAAGATTGGGAAAATGTTCATACCCCAACAACATCAATTTCCTGTTTCAATCAAAGAAATAAGAACTTATTTGCGTTTAAGAAGCTTAAATAAGAATATTTTGGCTTAATTTCTCAAAAAAACAAAAAAAATCCCATTCTTAAACTAACGGATTATGAAAGTAGTTGCCAGCGTTTTTTGCAGCGTTTTCCTGGGCAGGATAAGGATTGTGATCAGTGGTTAATCTGTTGATTACTTGCTGGTTTAATGAGTCAAAGATAAAGATTAAAACCTCGTCTGACAGGTGAGGGCAACGCTCCCCGACAGGTGAGTGATTCTGCATCCATTCAGCTGCGTCACAGCCCTCGTGACGTCACAGTCCGACCTGAGCCGTCCATCCCGTCAGGCCTGAGATTTACCACCACACCAATTCAAACCAGTTGGAGTCGCTGTACTGATAAGAGGAGTGTCCTCAACGTCACCGCTCCTCTTCCTCACATTATGTCTCTATCACTCTTCTTCGGCCTTTCTTTCTCTTCAACTTTAACTTCAGTTCGACTGTTAAACCCGGAGACCACAGGCAGCAGAGCCCACCCTGACACCCCTCCTCACCCTCCCCACCCTCCTCCCACCTCATTAACCGCATTCCGTGCCTAATGGAGCGGGGCGCGTGCCGCCGAGGCTGCTGGGCGGGGGGAACCACGCGGGGCTCAGCTCTGTCCGGAGCTCGCGCGCCCCAGGTGAGTGAGTGAGTGGCTGCTCGCGCATGTGACTCAACCAATCAGCGCCGCCGCTTCATAAACCGCTGACATCACGGAGACGTTAAAGACTCGAGACTCCCCGAGAGGAGCGCAGAGACCAGAGACCCGACAGGACCCGACAGGACCCGATAGGACCCGACAGGACCCGATAGGACCCGACCTCAGCCGAACAGAACTGGACAGAACAGGACTCATGGACCGAGCCTCCAAACCTGCCAGGTCGGGCTGCTACAGCATCAAGGTAGAGCAAACTCTGGTACATGGTTTCGGTGTGTGTGTGTGTGTGTGTGTGTGTGTGTGTGTGTGTGTGTGTGTGTGTGTGTGTGTGTGTGTGTTTTAACAGTGATTGATTGGCGGCTTGTGTGTGTTGTCGCTTTATGATCAGTTTAATCTTTAATCTGAGAGCAGCTCCGTCTCTGAACTTTAACACCTCTACGGTTCTTCACAGAAACTAAAGAGAACAAAACAATAAAGACTTTAAAAACAAGACAAGATGATTCTTTCATCGTCAGTTGGACTGAGATTCGCACAGATAGAAACTTTATTGATCCCTATCAGGAATTACAGGCTCCACGTTACCATGAGTTGGATAAACAGACTTTTTACAAGTAATACAGAATTCATACTGAATATGTGTGTGTGCAGCAGCAGCTGCAGCTGTTGTGAGACCAGTGTGAAACCATTGTAAATCCAGTATAAATCCAGTATAAAACCAGTGTGAGACCAGTTTGAAGCGTGTGAAGTCCCCGGACAGCAGCAGTTGTATGAATCAGATTCCTGCAGTTTATCGGAGGATCTGCTGAGAGCTCCACTGACTCCACCTGCTCTCTCTGCACCAGAACAAACTCCTCGAGCTGTTTGACCACGTTGTGTAACTGTTTAACTTGTGTGATTACTTGGCAACGAACCTGATTCTGATTGATTCTGACTTCCAGATTCATTCACATCCTAAGAACTTTTTGTCCCAGGGAGTCAGTTTCAGGGCACAGTGAGCAGCTGTTCATAAACACAGAAGTAAAGTACTGAGACTGAAGGCACCATTTGGTTATCAGGACAAAAGCATCAAATATTATGTTTAATGTGAGGCAGAGAGAGAGAGAGAGCAGCAGGGAACGATTTCGCCTGCAAAATGACCTAATCAGTTCCTGATACATTTCTGTTTATAAAACTGATCAATGAGGTGATCAGTGCTCCAGAGCTTTGATTCCACCTCAGATGGGAAATGTTTCTCTGTTTGGACAGAGAGTTTTCTCATGTTTGCCAACTGGGGTCCGACGTTGTTTGTTTCCTGGCTCTGAAAGGAGAAGTGTGGCAGTGAGGGAGTCGTCAGAGTGGTGGGACGAAGGAAGCACAACACCTCCAGCGCTCTCCTTCAGAGGGCGAGAAGCCACATGTCTGCCCCCCGACGTGGAAAGCACCTGAAGCAGAGTCTGATCTCAGAGTAAATGTTGTGTCTGGATCCACCGTGGACGTGTTTGTCCAGGATCAACATCACAGCCAACCAATCAGCAGCTCTTCCAAACACAAACAGACGGGTGCATTGAAGGAGGCTTCCTCCCTGTTCTCTGGAGTTAACGTAGAAGCTATGAGCTCTGGTTCCATCAGGGCTCAGAGTCTGCTCTGCATCCTGTCTGAAGCTGTGGGAATGTCACACTGTGTTCCTGCTCAGATCTGGCTCCTTTCATGCTGATCTGGCAACCACATGTAGGACTCTGATTGGTTGTCTCCCCTGCCACTCACATGAATGATCACATGACTCCAGGTGACCTAATGTGGCTTTACATGGCCACATGTGACTGTATGTGAGCGTACGTGGCTTCAGATGAGTTAACGTGAGCTTGTTCTCCTTCACTAGTGGCAGCTGTGGCTCTGCTGCAGCTGCAGCTGGGGCTCTGCTGCAGCTGGTGCTCTGCTGCAGCTGCAGCTGGGGCTCTGCTGCAGCTGGTGCTCTGCTGCAGCTGCAGCTGTGGCTCTGCTGCAGCTGCAGCTGGGGCTCTGCTGCAGCTGGGACTCTGCTGCAGCTGCAGCTGGTGCTCTGCTGCAGCTGGAGCTGGGGCTCTGCTCAGAGGCAGGCCTGGGCTCTGCGGTTCAAGCATGTTTTTACATCACATTCTGAAACGTCTACACAAATGAAGACGTGATGATGACTTTTCATTCCACTGATTCCACTGAGCAGCTGTAGGCCTGTACATTCTGCATGAGTGGGGTCAAGTTGAACATCACTTATAACTTTATAGCATGAATATTAATTCATGCAGTTGCAAAACCTTCATTTTAGCGTGGTTAGTATGCAGTTATGTCAAATACAATGACACTAATAATTGGTGAAATAATTTCTTTCTGTGTTTGGGTTTTTCAGTTTTCGGCCTTGGTTTCAGCCAAGACTTTTCAGTTCGGTGCATTCCTAGTTTCCTAGTGCATCCCTGGTGCATTTCTAGTGTTTTGTTTGGTGTCAGATCACCAAACAAAACAGCACAAATTTCACCGAAAAAAAATGTAGGCAATGTTCCACCCCGGTGGACAATAAAGATTTATTCTATTCTATTCTATTCTATTCTGTTCTATTATGTTCTATTATATTCTGTTCTATTCTACACAAAATGATACATTTGTGAAAAATATATTATTATATAATTATCATAGCATGCCACATCATATTATATAACACAATGCACTGTGTTCTTGGTATTTATATTGGTATATGTTTGATAATTTTTGGTGTTTTTTCTTGACTTCTTGAGTAATTTCTGGGTATATTTTTAAGTTATCAGCTGCAAAGAAGTTGTGCTGTGTCCCCCTGAAACCAGTAACTCAGCACTACTCAGACACACTCAGGCTCATTCAGGTGTGACTGTTTCTTATGTGTTTCTTGCCTGAGTGAGCGTGCTAGAAGCAGGACAGTACCCTCCAGGTTTCTCTTATCAGACATGATGACTGAAACCTCCCTGGGTGGTGCGAGCAGATTCTTACATCACGTCCTGATTCCTCCATTTGTTTCAGAATCCTGAAGTTTCCACATGAATGAGGATGTGATGGTTTTAGGACCCGATGAACTTTCTGAATGTACAAAGATGACGTAAAAGTGTTTTTTCCATAGAAATTCTCCTTTAGTTTAAAGTAAAGACGCACAAATCGAAGCGGGCCCATCTTCCCCAGACTCCTGGAACACGGCGTCCAGCCCTGCCTCTGCTCTGTTTGCTCACCTCCACCAGGACATTCTGTTTGTTCTCCTCCAACGCTTGTGAACTTATCTCCAGCGGGTTCCACCTGGCCTGCGCCCGGCCGGCCAGGGTCCTGCCCAGCCTGACGTATGTTTACGTCCTGAACCGTCCTGAACCGCCTCCGGGCTCCAGGCCGACACGGCAGCTCAGCACCGAGCCAAGACTCGGGCCGGTCTGCTCCGTAGAAAACTCCCACAGCTGAGAGACGATAACAGACAGGAAGCAGAGAGCGCAGCGTGGAGGAGAGAGCAGCGAGATAACAGAGATAACAACAAAGAACTGTGAAAACTGCCACTGCTGGTTCAGGCAGAATCAAAACCCTTTATTGTCTTTTTATGAACTATACCACAATTGCTGGGCACACACACACACACACACACACACACACACACACACCTGTGCTAGAGGAGAGTTTGCACAAGAAAGCAGCAGAAGAATCTGGGTGTGAAGTGTAAACATGGCTCGCTGCAGGCTGATAACCAGAGAGCAGCTTGAAGGTGTCATCTCGTTCTCCAACCTCAGCCTGTTGACATGCTGAAGCGCTTCCCAGGGGAGCATGGATTGGATTTTAGTCTTTTAGTCTTTGGTTGGATTTAATATCCTCAAATCTAAGGTCAAATCCCATTTTTAGCTCTGTTTTAGCACTGTCATTTATTTTCTCTAAATCTGTTTTTCATTTTTTCTTGTTTTATCCATCAAAGATTGTCAAATCGTTTTAACCACTTAAATGAAAGAAAGTCTTCAGACTAGCTCGGCCTGTAGATGGGAGGAGCCTGTCCTCTGGTGGGAGGTGATCCTGCTGCTGCACTGTCTTTCATGGATCCCGGGAGACTTGTCGCTCTCGGCTCTTCCTGGACTCTGTTTTCACCGGGTCCGTGTGCTGGTATGTTTTGCGGCCCAGAATAAGAAGCTGTTTCCTCCTGGAAATCCACGGCTGTCCAGCGTCTGAATGTCAACACGTGCCCCCGAAAATAAAAAGCATTTTGAAATCTGAGTGTGAACTTCCCCCCATTCTTCCCCTCTCAGCAGGGATCGATGCCAGGACAATAACTCTCAGCCTCTGAAGTGACAAATGCGAACATAATGCACAAACTGGTTTCCTGCTTAAAAGACATCAAACAGAACTGACTCACATCTATCTATCTATCTATCTATCTATCTATCTATCTATCTATCTATCTATCTATCTATCTATCTATCTATCTATCTATCTATCTATCTATCTATCTATCTATCTATCTATCTATCTATCTATCTATCTATCTATCTATCTATCTATCTATCTATCTATCTATCTATCTATACACTAAATTGTTTTCGTTGTTTTTCTCTTGCCTGTTCATTGTGTGTGTGTGTGTGTGTGTGTGTGTGTGTGTGTGTTGGACTCTAGGCGAGTGTGATGGATTCCCATCAGTAATAATGACTGTTTTATGAAGGGCTATTGTCTATAATTTAAAAAATTTCAATAAACAGACTGTTGAAAAGAAACTCCAGAGTGAGCGATGCGGCTGAGGTGAAGCTGTGACGTTGCTGGATGATGTGTTGAATCAACGATCCAGAGTTTCCAGAGTGGGAGCCAAGCTGTCACCGGGCCAGGGATCTGTCTGTAGAACCTGATATTTGTATTTCTCTGTTATCTACAAGCAAAACACGAACCCTGACCTGGAGCCGGATCGATGGAGCTAGCTTCCATGATTTATGATGACTGTAGCAACATAAACAGCGGTGCTCTGGCGGTTCAGAGCCTGATCGCTGCACGTGGCCGAGCGAGGCCGAGCGAGGCCGAGCGAGGCCGAGGGCCCCGCGTGGCTGCGGCTCCAGCTCTGAGGTCAAGGAAACAGTCGTGGATGTAGATCCAAGCCCAGAGGAGCGTCTCCGCCTGCCAGCTAACAAGTTCTGTCCAATCGCTTGGATAATTAAGCCCATTTCATACAAATGAAATGTTCGAAACGCTTCTATAAATGAAAAGCTTCTATTGTGCGTGCTAACAGCGTAGCGCCGAGCTTTAACGGGAGCATGAAGGTTCTGGGTCGACTCCGGGTTCCTGCTCCAGCAGCCAAACTGCAAGAGGAGGAGGACCCACAGACACCAGTGAGACCAGAGCCTGTGGAGGTCTGGTCCAGGTGAGGTCAGACGCTCCCCAGCTCAGAGCAGAGCAGCCAATCACACGCTGGCAGCCTCCTGGGAGCTCCCTGATTGGTCGGCAGCGACTGCAGTCAGACTGAGAGGCAGAGAGGAGCAGTTCTCCTTGTTCTCTGGTGTTGTCATAGAAGCTCATAGAACATGGCTGTGGAACATCAACCTTATCTGGCAACCTCATGTAGCTGTTTGCGACTCCGACTGGCTGTCTCACCTGTCACTCAAATTAATGAATGCTGGGGGTGGAGCCACACAGAGTTTACATCACATTATGTCTGATCAGATTCACACAGTTTATCCAAAAGTTCTATAACTAGAAATATCTATAAATGAACGATGTGGCCATGTTTCTGGACCTGCTGCTTTATGTCGCATTCTGTTTCTGCTCACTTCTTTCATTATGCAGAGTCTAAAGATGCTAACGCTAAAGGTGCTAATGAGTTTGGATTTGGTTGACGTCACACTTGTGTTTTCCACCACATTGGCTCTGCTCAGGTTCCCTTCTTGTGTAGTGGTTTGTAATTGCAGGTCCTGTTTAAGGCGGCTGCAGTTTCTGTGTTTTTCCACTTGGTCTTCTCTCCGTCAGTCCATCGCGTTCCTGCCTGGAAGGTGTTTGTTTGACGTCTGAGAGCGCTGCCTCGTGTCCGGGCCTGACGTGTTGCCACTTGTTAGTTGTGCTGTGTGTTTGTGAAGCAGCTGTTTGGTTTTTCCACCTTGATTGCTGCAGCTGTCTGCCAGGCCGTAGCAGCATCACATTTCAGAGCCGCTCTGAGGCTGCTCTCCCTCCCTGGCCGCTCGCTGCTCAGCTCACACACTGTGTGTGGTGACAACATTTTCCTGAGTTTTTCTTGGAACAATCGAAGATTCTCAGATATGTTGGAGAGTGTTTGGCCTCTGTGAGGTCAGCCAAACGTCTCCTGCTGCTGAACGTGACACAAAAGGCTGAGCTTAACAACAATGAGCTCTTTTAGTTTTGGCATCAAAAAATGTTCATTTTTTTGTTTGTTTTGTTTAGTTTTGTTTTTTGTCATCAGATCTGCTGAAAGTTTGGGAGAGCGGCAGCAGCAAGATGCAGGACAAGTAGCTGCGCTCCAGGGCTGGAAGGCAAAGCTGAACTCCTGAAGTTCAACTCACTTCCTGAGTTTGAGTCAAACTTTAAAGTCAAGCTGCAGCCAGGTTGAAGTTGAACTAAAGCAAACAGCTCTTGTTGTGACTAAAGTTTTATTTAAAAAAAACTTGATTCATGTTGAGCTTTGGTCCTACCCAGCCAACCTGATGTGTTGCTGGTTACAGCTGGAAGTGGAGACACGGTCTTAAAGTTTTTTGAAAGGTTTTTCATCTTAAAAAGGTTTTGAAATTAACTTTAACTTTTTACCTTTCAGTTCTCACTCCTCCATGTTGATGTTTCTTCACCTTATTTAGTCTTTAACTGTATTCATGTAAAACACACTGAGGTGCCCCTCAGCATGTTTCTGAGCGGCTGAACAGTATGTGAACAGTGTGTGAACAGTGTGTGAACCCCAGTGTGTGAACCCCAGTGTGTGTGTGTGTGTGTGTGTGTGTGCTGCAGCTGTTCGTGCTGTGCCATGGCCTGCTGCAGTTCTCCCAGCTGCTCTACAGCGCCTACTTCAAGAGCATCATCACCACCATCGAGAGACGCTACGGCCTCAGCAGCTACTCCTCGGGAACCATTTCCTCGCTACATGAGGTGGGAGCCAACAATAACACGCCCTCACGCAGCCTGAGATCATGAGAGATTTATTTCAAGGCTATTGATGACAAAGGAGGAAGCAGAGAACAAGCAACATATCAAACTCACACTTCCTGACAAGTCCGGCCAGACTCCGGGACTGCGGAGCGCCGCTGATTCACATAAGAATAGAGAGGGAAAGTTCAGAACGCCGCATTTCTCAATCCTCAATTGAGAATTTGAAAGAAAAATGTTTTCCAGTTGTTTTCAGGTTGAAAATAGGTCTTTGTGCTGCTTAGTCCCATTTGTCACCAGTTCATTTCAGGTGATTTATGATCCCTGCTGAGAGCTGACTGGAGGTCATGGGCACCAGATAAAAGAGTTTAAAAACATTTCCTGAACACACAGAACCAGAAATCATCTCTTTAATGAAGGACTGCGTGTGCTCATTAGGATCAGGAAACAAAAGAGACTTTTGCTCGTGTTTCTCTCAACAGCTGGAGGATCGGAGCGATCACCTCCGCTTCACACTCAGGTGTCTCTGTCCCCAGTCGTCAGGCAGAAACAGTGAAAACATGTTTTTCAGGATTCAGGTTTTTGTTGTGCAGACCCTCCCAGGATCTGCAAACAGACCAAACAAAGCCTCAAAATGTCACTTTCTCATCTCCTCTTCCTGTGGCTTATTCAGCAAAAGCTCCTCTAATGCATAGTTTCACATAAGCCCGGGATCAAATGTGTGATTTAAAGCCGCAGATAATTATCACCCTGCCTCTGAACTGAACTTCCTGTTTCAGCATCTCTCGGTTCACTTTGAGGTTTTAATAAAAAACAGACTCACTGTTTGATTCTCTTCAGCCATTTTTTCATCAGAAATGCTGAACGCAGCCTGCTCAGCCCCCCCGATAATGACGCCTGAAGGTTTCCCAGAGAAGCAAACAGACCCGACGTCAAGTTCCTTTTAACTGGAGGACTGGATGTGATTAAAATCCATCACTGTTTAAATGTGTTCAGGTTCAGTTCAGGTTCAGGTTCACGTAGAGCAGCAGGTGTTCTATACGGAGGTGATTGTTTTAACACAAACTCAGTTTGGAACAAGTTATTATCTGGTTACAAGATGTCTTAAATCTGACACCTCAAATCTTACATCATGACAATTTCTTTACTTAATTAGAACAACTGGCTCTAAACAACAAATAAAATGACAAGAAAATACATTAGTACAAAAAAATACATCAGCAATACATGAATTAAGCTGCATATATTCACTTATGTGATAAGTCTCTTGACTTTTTAAGTGACCTCAGATCAGACCTCAGATCAGACCTCAGATCTGTCCTCAGATCAGACCTCAGATCAGACCTCAGATCTGTCCTCAGATCAGTCCTCAGATCAGACCTCAGATCAGACCTCAGATCAGTGCTCAGATCAGATCAGTCCTCAGATCAGACCTCAGATCTGTCCTCAGATCAGACCTCAGATCAGATCAGTGCTCAGATCAGTGCTCAGATCAGACCTCAGATCTGTCCTCAGATCGGACCTCAGATCAGACCTCAGATCAGACCTCAGATCAGTTCTCAGATCAGACCTCAGATCAGTCCTCAGATCAGACTTCAGATCAGTCCTCAGATCAGACCTCAGATCAGTGCTCAGATCAGTCCTCAGATCAGACTTCAGATCAGTCCTCAGATCAGTCCTCAGATCAGACTTCAGATTAGTCCTCAGATCAGTGCTCAGATCAGAGTTGGTGTCTGTGGCCAGCAGGTCTGTCTGTCACCAGGACGCCTGTGTGTCCATCAGACGGCGTTCCTGTCTGAGCGTCTGCGGCGGCCTGGCGTGGACAGACTGATGGTTGGAGACGTCCTGGAGACGTCCCTGAGGACCAGAGTCTGACCCCACCGTCTCTGTCTGTCTCCAGATCAGCAACAGCCTCCTCATCGTCTTCGTCAGCTACTTCGGGAACCGCGTCCACCGTCCTCGCCTCATCGGGGTCGGGGGGCTGCTGATGGCCGCCAGCGCCGTCATCCTCACCTTACCTCACTTCCTGTCCCAGCGCTACGAGTACGACTCGGTGCTGCACAGTAAGACCTGAGGCCTTACTCCTCCTCTGGCTGCTCCTCTGGCTGCTCCTCTGGCTGCTCCTCCTCTGTCTACACTTTTTCCTCTTCTATCTCCTCCTCTCTCTACTCCTCTGTCTACTCCTCCATCTGTCTCTTCCTCTCTACTCCTCTGTCTGCTCCTCTTTGATTCAGAGCAGAGCCTCCTCCTGAATGTATAAATATGTCAGTACAATTAATGGGTCTTTACGTTGAGCTCCTGCTCCTGGACTGTGGCACCTCCTCATGTGGCTGATGAGGAGTCGGTGTGAGAGGCACTCCAGATAAATGCCCATAAAAGGAAGAAATAACACACGATTAATTCAGAAAGCAACCTCAGTATTAAAATAATGTTTTTTTTATGTTGGAATTCATTCTGTAAGAATTTAATCTTTACTGGGTTCAGTTCATGTATGTGTAACGAATCAATGTGTGAAACTAGATGTTTTAATGTTTTAACACTCTGGCTGAAAACTAAGGGTTAGCTCTGTCTGCTAGGCTAAGTGTTAGCTCTGGCTGCTAGGCTAAGTGTTAGCTCTGGCTGCTAGGCTAAGTGTTAGCTCTGTCTGCTAGGCTAAGTGTTAGCTCTGGCTGCTAGGCTAAGTGTTAGCTCTGGCTGCTGGGCTAAGTGTTAGCTCTGGCTGCTAGGCTAAGTGTTAGCGCTGGCTGCTAGGCTAAGATAAACAAGTCAAAACAGCTTCAATATAGAAACACTGCTCTTGTGACCCCCTACTCCACTCTTACTTGCTTTTATATGTTTTTTGCATATTTGAACTAAATTTCATGAAGTTTTATTTAAATTGCCAGTTCATAACAGTGTCATCTCAAGACACTGTACGTGGAAAAAGCTGAGAGGATTCTCACACGTGTGTGTTTCCTTCCCCAGTTTTTTATTGTGATATTCAGGTTTTGCACCTTAGTTGAGGTCATGGCACCGCCTGTCACACTGAGAGCGCTTCCTCTGCAGCTGAGCTGCTGCATCATTTCCTAATCTCCGTACAGTGGCTGGGGGCTGGGGAGATGAGAGTTTTCTCCCAGGCTTTTAATTTGAAATATCAACAGTCTGTGTTCCTGGAGTCTTTTAGCCGGCAGTCACGGTGTTTTGGACCGGACTGAGTGTCAGTGAGGGACCAGGAAAGCTTCAGGAAATTAAAGTAGATGAACATCTGCAACCACTTGTTTGTCATCAACTTTTTCTTTCTGTGTGTATCTCTTCCTCGTCCTCCACGCCACCTCCTGCTGGGCTGCAGACCGTCATGACATCTGCAGCCTGCAGGGGAACTCCAGCGAGGCGGGCTGCGGCCGGGACGAGAGCCGGCGCCTGCTGGACACCAGCAACCTGTGGCTGCTCATGGCCAGCGCCCAGCTGCTCTTCGGCCTGGGCTCCGTCCCCATCCAGCCCTTCGGCATCTCCTACATCGACGACTTCGCCGGACCCGCCAACTCGCCGCTCTACATAGGTGAGTAGCCTGGAGTTCAGCTGCTGATCGGTTTGCTCAGATAAAGACGTCGTGGAGTTCTCGCTCCGAGCAGAGTGGAAACAAAGTGAGAGGACGTTAAAAAGAAACGAATGAATGTGTCACAGCAGGAACTCGACCACTGCTGCTGAGGAACAGTCAGAGCACACTGCAAACCATGTGTTTCTCACCAAGATTTTAAAAACCTGTTAAGTAATAAGTAAGTGTTAAGTAATTTGTCCTTTTTAAGTGTTCAGCTTTACATTATGATCTTAACTCAAGCTAAAACAATCATGTCCCATGAAATTATCCTGCTGAATGGAGAGATAATTCCACTAGTTTTGAGGAGATTTTCCTCAGGTTTAGTGTTCCTATCTTGTTTTTAGACATCCTGATTTTACACCAAATCATGGTCTGATGTGAAATATTTCAGCACGTAGAGCAAAGGAAGAGATTTTTAACTGCCAGAGTTTTATAGAATTGTCTGTCTTCTCTTAAGTAATCGTATAAACTTGACACATTATGTTCTCTGATCAAACATACATACAATGCATTAGCAAGGCATTACATGCATGCTAACTAAAATGAAATGTTCCTTATTGTATCATGACTGTTAGCTTATGAAATAAAATAAGATAAAGCCTTATTTATTATTATTATTATTGCATTATTGCAGTAGCAAAAACAGAAGAAAGTCAACAGACATTAGAAACATATGTATATACGTATATATATATGGACTGTTTTGACGAACAGTCTCAGACATATTGTCCATGTGTTCTGGATTTTGTTGAGTCATATTCTCTGGGAAATGATCAGTTTTCAGGTGTCACAATAAAACTCAGTTTTTCAGGATTTTTCAAACCTCTCACTTCTCTTAATTGTCCCATGGGACTAAATGAAGTTTTGTGAATCTGGACTCTCAGGTAGAAGCGTTCTGCCTCTTCCTCTGAAGCTCTTCCTCAGTTGTTCCTCTCCTCCTCCTCCTCAGCCATCCTGTTCGCCGTGTCCGTGTTCGGGCCTGCCATCGGCTACCTGCTGGGCGGCGTGCTGCTGCGGATCTACGTGGACGTGGACCGGACGGGTCTGGGTGAGGCTGCAGGCTGACTGTGAGGACCGTCTGGTCCAGGATGGGACGGACGGGTCTGACTGCCTTGTCCTGCAGGAGCAGAGCTGGAGCTGAAGCACGGGGACCCTCGCTGGGTGGGGGCCTGGTGGATCGGCCTGCTCATCACCTCTGGCTGCCTGCTGCTCACATCCATCCCCTACTTCTTCTTCCCCCGCAGCCTCCCCACAGAGGACCAGGTGGGGCTCTCTCTCTCTCTCTCTGCCTGCTCATGGAGCACAGCCCGTCTTCTACTGACACCTACTGGCTGTTTGTCAGCCCTGCACTGACCTCCTCCTCTGCTGTCTGAAGGAGGACCCAGAACATTGACTAGAGCATTTCTCCTCATTTTCTGGTGTTAACATAGAAGCTATGAACTCTGGTTCAATCAGACATGCCATGGAGAGTCTATTTTCAAACTGCTGTTTGTAGCTGTGGGAATATCACGCTCAGCAGGAAACTATGAATTTCTGCTTTTTTCCCCATTAAAAGGTGTGCAACAGATAATCACTGAGCTCACCCCATTTCCTAAGAACTAATCTGTGCTTTATTGCAACATTCTGCAGAAAACACAGATAAGATTAAGCTGCTCGCCCTCCCACACACACACACATGCACACACACACATGCACACACACACACACAGACACACACACAAGTGCATTCTTGACTTTTCCAGCTGTTGCCAGGATTCCACCTCACCATGTCATTTCACCACACATGTAGGGCGTTCCTCCAGATCGAGGCACATCCTCTCATTCTTTGAAGGTGAAGTGTTGCAGTTTGGTGATTAAAGGTCAGAGGACCTCACACATCACATGGTGGAACACGACTGAGGATGTGTCAGAACACAAAATGATGAAGTGGCATTTTGTATCTAAAAGGTCAAAGGTCAACTCGACCTCATATTCAAAGCAGAGCAGAGCTGAGCATCAGGAGAAGAAAGACAGAGAGAGAGGAAAGAAGTGTAAACTATGCTCTGTATGTTCCCAATATTCTGCTTGACAAATAGAATTTCCAGGATTCTAATATGAACAGTGTCCAACTATATCTATTACTCTGCATACACATGTGTGAAAGTAAAGAGACACATGGTTGGAAATACTCAAATTTGACTTTTTAGTTTGCAGTGTTATTGTTATATTGTTATAACAGATGTGCAGAGTTATTGTAAATCAGCTGTTCAGCAGACAATGTTAATGTAAAACTAACAGACCAGAAAACAGAAAAACATTTTTTGACAGATCTAAGATGTTGAGTTTCTTGGTAAACTGCACACACAAATGAGAACTGAGAAGAATGAACACAAAAGAGAGAGAGTGTCTCCACAAGTCTTTGACTGTGATGCTTGACAGCTCTGGATGATGGTGAATGGAGCTGTCACACTCGAATGTTCCCACGGTACATGAATGCACCACGGAGAGGCAGCCAGTCAGTGTGATGCTGAATGTCTGACTGATGTTCACATCACACACACACACACACACACACACACACACACACACACACACACACGCACACACCTGTGTCAGCCTGTGCTGCGTCTTGTGTTGCAGGTGGTTGAAAGTGAAACTGACGTGAGTGACGACTTCAAGAAGCAGGAAGTGTCTTTGCTCGACTTCCTGAAAAGTATGTCTCTGATGTTTCCACAGTTTCCTCCCAGTTTCATCTCGCTGTGTGTTCTCAATGATGATGTGATGAACATGCAGTGAATGTATCAGGGTGGTGGTAAGCTGTAATGGCTGTGTGTGCTCAGTGTTCCCCAGGATGTTTGTGCACCTCCTGCTCAGCCCGCTCTTCCTGCTGCTGATCCTGGCTCAGTGCTGCTTCTCCTCCGTCATCGCTGGACTCTCCACCTTCCTCAACAAGTTCCTGGAGCGCCAGTACGCCGCCTCGGCCGCCTACGGCAGCATGCTCGTGGGTAGGTCCCGTGGTCCAGACGTGCAGAGGAATCTCCTGGTGTTAGTTCTGATGAAACGGAGATGAACCCTTCAAATGTCCCAGAGTGGGAACGTGCACAGTAGCTGCAGGGGCAAAGGCAACAGAATCAGAAGATCAGTGAGGAGAAACAAGAAGTAATACTAGCACACAAAGTAGCAGGAACATTAGGTACAAATGCATTTCTAAATATGAAAGCATGTTGAGTAATATTGCACAGTCACATAAAGATGTGTCTGGATTAATGATGATAATTATTCATTTTATTTGCAACAAGCTTTTGCAGGTGCTCAAAGATGCTTGGCATGAGCATAATGACCTAAGATAAAATAAGAAATTCAACTAGGAAAAAATGTGAGCCACTTTGAACAGGTGGGTTTGAAAAGGTGTGAATATTTTTGTGTAGTGTTTGTTTCCTCAGTCACTTTAAGAGAACACAGAGACCAGGCTGTTCACTGCAGTAAACAGCCTGGTCAAGGCAATGAAAGCAGCTAAAGTTTGTTTTCATGACAGCTGGTACTGTTTGATGATAATCATACAAATACATTTTGTTTCTATGCAACTTTCAAACACTCAGGACACTCAACAGAGGTAGAACAACACAATCCAATAAAACAGAGGACACAGCACAGATGCAGTCAGAGCGAGTGAGCTAGCTGGAGCAGGACAGTCAGAGCAGAGCAGAGGAGAGGAGGAGACTGTGCAGACGTGGGGCCCGAGGCTGCGGTCCGTCCCTGACGTCTCTGCTGTGCGTGCGTCCAGGTGCGATGAACCTGCCGGCGGTGGCGGTGGGGATGCTGCTGGGCGGAGTCATCATGAAGAAGGCCGACCTCTCTCTGAAGGCCATCCCTCGCTTCTCTGCCATCACCCTCACCATCTCCACCCTCCTCTGCATCCCCCTCTTCTTCATGGGCTGTCCCACCCAGACAGTGTCCGAGGTCAACTACCAGGTCGGACAGAGGTGAGTGGTCACCTCACAGCACTGTTCAGTGTGTGTGTGTGTGTGTGTATGTTGCACACATCAAGACTAGTTCATGTGAGAAATCAGCTCCTGACTTTCATTTCATCCTGGGATCATTTCATCCTGACCGCTCACCTTCTTCGTCCTTCTCCCTCTGTCTCCTCTTCCCTGGAGCTTCAGCTCTGCTCTCGTCCCTGTGCTGACATCCGCTGCCACGCTGAGGTCTCAAGCTGCTTCGGATAAACACATTTGCTTAATGACTGAATGTAAATGATGTAAAATGTAAATCTGCAGGAGCTGACGGTTCACAGAGCAGACAGGACAGCTGATATGGTGCAGCCCACTCACTGAGCTCAGACATTCATGAATATGGAAATTATGGGCTGGATCAGCAAGGAACTGGCATAAAGTCAGTGGGTAGGAGATCCATTTCAAATGCAAAAAAGAAAACAAAATAAACAGAAAGAAGAAAAGGTTCCATGTACATTTGCTGGCTGAGAACACTTAGTGTCACAGACCTCCTCTCTGTTGACATGTCCCATGATGACTGAGGCAGAGAGACGCTCCACCTCCACCTCAACCTTCAGCATGAAAACACCTCTTCATCTCAGCTGGACCAGGCTGGAGACATCCTCCAGATCTGATCGGTTTCAATGAGAGAACAAACTCCTCCACACCACAGACACAAAAACAACACAAATAAGGGCTGAGTAGAGACTCAGAGCTACTAAGCTTTACTCCTACGAGTTCTAGAACATATTCTGGAATTATGATGAAAATGAATCAAAAATCAGTTGAATGAATCAAAAAGTGTTTGTAAAAGAAGTCTTCTTCTCCTCCTCCCTTCGTTTCTTTACATTTCTCTGTGTCTCTTGTGAGAAGCAGCGCCTGTAGACTGGTCTGACCCTGCTCCTCCTCTCTCAGGTCTGTGGCTCAGTGCTACTCCAACTGCTCGTGTCCCGACAGCGCCTTCAACCCGGTCTGCGGCTCCGACGGCGTGGAGTACGTCTCACCGTGTCACGCTGGCTGCACCAACTTCACCAGAGAGCCCAACAACAGCCACAGGGTGCAGGTCGGTCCCCTGCAGCCACAGACACCTCCATCTGTCTTTAGGTTAAGACCACTGTTAGTTATATTGATCCTTCATTTCTAGTCTTGTCAAGTGAAATGATCCGGCTGCACGGTCAGATGGTTTCAGGTGCAGAACAAGCTCCTTTTAGTGGTTTAGTGTTTCATGAAGTGGTGGATAATTCATCTTGTGTTAAGAGTTCATTTCTTATTCTTAATATTCAACTTGGGACTATGATCTATAGTCAGACACTTTGCATCTGTGAATGTGTCTTGCAGCATGGACAGGTCATTTCACTCCTGCTCAGATTCAGTTTCTCCTCTCGGTGTTACACACCTCCTCCCTGCAGCGTGAGGCGGGGAGGTGAGGGGATGTTTGAGCAACACTAGAGTAAGATTGCTCAATAAATCATCAACAGCAATCAGTGGAATAACCTAATGCAGAGTAATCATGGGAGACGGGAACACTGGATGCATTTACTGGAAAAGAGAAAAAAGCAGCTATAGATCACTGGAGGCGCTGGTGCAAAGACAAACGTATAATAACAGTAATTACCAGTATCATTCTCGACTGGAATCTTGTGTAATTTTCTCAGTGTGATTTGGTTCTGGTCCCAGCACCAGATCTGGAAACTCACCTGTAATTAACCTGTAGGTGTGTTGGGGGGCGGGGCGTAGCGGAGCTGGAATGTAGATCTGCTCCTCCTAGAGCTGCATCCACTGATGAGTTCAGACTGGGAGGAGGCACTGGGAGGGGGACAGGACGTCCCAGTGTGGACAGTGGTTCTGTGGGTGGTCTGAGAGCCTGCTAATGAACCTGCAGTGAGTCAGTAACACAGTCACTGCTTCATGGTCACACAGATGATGTTCATACGTTCATATGTTTGTTTCTGTGTTTGAAGAGATGAAGAGTAAGAAATGTTGGGTAGTGACAGTTTACTCTTGACTGAAATTGCTCCCAAAACATCAGCTGAAGATGTATATGACGATGTAATATGACGTAAAATACTAGCGAGCCTCCGAAGCTGAGCAGCAACAGAGCGTCATATTCCCACAGCTACAGACAGCACTGTAGAGCAGACTCTGAGCTCTGATGGAACCAGAGCTCATAGCTTCTATGTTAACACCAGAGGACAGAGAGGAACTCTCCACTCAACCATTCGAGGTCCTCTTTAATGTGTTCGTTTACCTAAATGTTGGTCTGTTGCCCCCATCTGGGGGCGATAGGTACTGCAGGGTGCATAAAGAGCGTGTCAGGGCTGTAGACTGTGCTTTGTGTTGCTCCCAGCTGTACACCAGCTGCAGGTGCATCCCCGGCAGCCAGAGCCACGCTCGCCCGGCGCCCTGTCCCAACGGCTGCCACCACCTCCTGCTGCCCGTCATGTTCGTCATCTCGCTGGCCTCGCTCATCGCCTGCCTCACACACAACCCGCTCTACATGATGGTGCTCAGGTACGCCCGCTCCACGCTCAGTCTGACACAGAACCAGTGCAGAATCATCTCCCAGTACCGATGACTCCAGGAAGCTTCTGGGTTTAGTTTTGCATCCTCTCATTATCCTCCGGCTGTATGTTCAGTAAAAACTGACCCAAACATTTGTCTTAGTGTGTTTCCTCTACCCGCTCAGCTGCTTCAGACCTCTGTGCTGATCTTCACTCTCTAATTCTAAAAAGGTTTTTTTATAGAGGTTTTTATGGACAGTAATTCTGCAGCCAAACACTGCTCATTCTGCTCACAGTCTGTGCCAGACTCTGCTCCAAGTCCTTAAAAAGTCAGAAGTTAATAAATGAGCTCACTGGCCTCCACGGGAGATGGGAAACTTGAGGTGAAATTAGTTTTACAAGATTTTATTGAGATGCTTGGACATGTTTTACTTAGCGCTCTCCATCAGATGAAGTTTTAGCTGTGTTAATGAGTCACTGCAGGTTGTTGCTGTTCTACAGTGACTTCTGTCCTTGTCGTTGTAGAACCGTCCCCTCTGAAGACAAGTCCTTCGCCATAGGAATTCAGTTTCTACTCATGAGGTTACTAGGTAAGTGAGAATGGATCGATGTCCAGACTTACACATGTTAATGTCTGAGGGGCGTAACAATGTGGTCAGTTTGTCACTATCTCTACACATAAGATACACACTTTATTTCTTCATACTTCACTTATCACTGACCCCTCTCCTCCCAGCCTGGCTGCCCGCCCCGGCCCTCTTCGGCACAGCCATCGACACGTCGTGTATCAAGTGGAAACGCGTGTGTGGAAAGAAGTTTAGCTGCGGTTACTATGACAACAACACCCTGAGGAACAGGTCGGAAACCTTCAACTCTCCAAGCCAACGCACACTCATGGCAGCTGTAGCTCTATTTCTGTTTCTTCACAGTTTTTTATAAAGTAAAAGCAATGTTTCACTTCTGAGATAAACTTGTGTAACAGCATGAATTTAAAACCACTTCATGAGGGTGTTTGTGAGAGGTCTTTCAACACTCCAGCTTACGTCTCTGCTGACGGCTGTGTGTGTGTGTGTGTGTGTGTGTGTGTGTGTGTGTGTGTGTGCAGGTACCTGGGCCTGCAGGTGGGCTACAAGGTGATGGGCGTGCTGCTGCTGCTGCTGCTGGGCTGGAAGGTGAAGCGCACCCAGGAGTACAGGTTTGAGAAGAACCCTGAAGGACTGCTGTGACCTGTCCTCCAGGAGCACCGTGTCTGTGATGCTGAGCAGAGCTGTGACCGGGTGAGGAGCCACCTCCAGGACCTCCCCGACACACACCTCCACCTGCTGCTACTCCCCGGAGCCCAGGCTCGTTGTCCAGAGGAGGACACGCTCACGAATGCTTTTAATGCCTCCAATGGTCGGATGGAGCGATTCTCCTTGTTCTCTGGTGTTAACATAGAAGCTGTGGAACAATGCCTCAGAGTCTATTATATGGCCATTTTACAGTCCTATTTTCAGGGAATATAGTGGTCTGTTTCTGCACAGATCTGGCGCTCTTTCATGTTTATCTGGCAACCACACGTAGGCTTCACTCTGATTGGCTGTCTGTCCTGCCACTCACGTGAATGATCACGTGACTTTAACGTAGTTCCTATGACGTAGGAATCTGTTCAGGTTTCTATTTCCAAAGGGAACATATGGTGTAACTAATTAAGTGTATTAGCTTAATATTTAAGTTCATTCTGTCATAGATAGTTTGTCTCATACACGGAGACATCAGTGATTGATGCAGTACTCCTTTCATATTCGATCATATGCTGTATAACACTTTGTTTATTTGCAATGCTAATTTTTCAGATATCAAGTACAAAGAGGTGATTATCATACACTGTATTATGCTGTCTGTTGGTGTGATCACATGGAGTGTGTAAATATTATTTTAGAAAATAAAAACATATCCAGTCCTATAATCGAGACCGAGTTTGGTGTCACTTAGTTCATACTGTACAAATGCTGTTATCTCTGTTTCATTGTTTTGGTTTATCTTTCTTAAGTGTCCATAGGTGACAAATAAATAAATACATAAATAAATGTGTTATTACCTTTATTAATTAATTTATTATTCAAACAAGAAGGAAAGAAAACATTTGTTTCATAAATATAAATAAATAATCTATAACTTGAATAAAACAGCCGACAACCATAAAACATCAGGATTAGCTGGAGCGGCTATGAAATGACAGGGTCAGCTCCTCTAGATCTGTGCATAATGCTGCAACAAGCAACAAGTGGCACTGAGCTTATGCACCTGTCCCCAAACAGCAACCCCCCCACCACACACACGCACACACACACACACACACACACACACACACACACACACACACACACACACACGTAACCATCAGAGCAGGATGTGTGTATCTTCTTTTCCTGTCTTCGTGCTGCACATATTTGTTCAATGCTTTAATGCACATCCTCCATAGGCACAGCTCTGATCACTACAATGTTATTATAGATTGTCTTATTTAGAATTGTACAGATATTCTATTCATATTTTTTTACATCTGTATTATTTTATACCTTAGCTTTCTTTTCTCTCATGACTTTATACATTTTGCATGATTGTTGCTGAACAGAACACTGAAAATCTCATGGCCCCTCAGCTGCCTCTCTCTAATTGTTGAGCACAATAAACAAAGACTGAGAGCTGGATCACGTTGTGAGGAGAGGAGGGTAATTGAAAGATCCTATCAACATGCAGTGTGGGAATTGTAGAATCCAGAGTTGTAATGAGCTACAATTATCCTGGAAACTACAAGTCAATTCAATTTACCTTTTACAGTCTGTCTCCTGCTCGGTTCAACCATTTCATGCTTGTGTCCAACAGAAAAACAAAAAGTTAAGTGTTAAAATATCAGCTTGTTATTTGCCTCAGGCACCTGGACGGTGAGTGGACGCATTCATGAGTCTGAACAAGTACTGCACAAAACTCAGGGAATATGACATAGGCCACATAAACTGTTTATTCACATTGACTTATTCATATATGATTTTTAATGCTGTATTTTGTCTAGATAGATAGATAGATAGATAGATAGATAGATAGATAGATAGATAGATAGATAGATAGATAGATAGATAGATAGATAGATAGATAGATAGATAGATAGATAGATAGATACATAGATAGATAGATAGATAGATAGATAGATAGATAGATAGATAGATAGATAGATAGATAGATAGATAGATAGATAGATAGATGTTCCCATTGGGAATTCAAGTTCTAGCTCTAAAGCTCAAGCTCTAAACTAATAATAATACTACCAATATCTAGGACATATTTATATAAAGCACATAGCCGTATACAGTATAAACACAGCTGATATTTAGATACTGTTTCTCAGGGTGTATGTCTCTTTCTCCTTGTCTCCTCCGACCTGTATGATGTCATCTCACATCCCGGCCGGCTGCTCCCGAGCTGCGCATGCGCAAAACGCAACCTGGGAGAGAGAGAGAAAGAGAGAGAGAGAGAGAGAGAGAGAGACACTCACAGTGACCGCGCAGCAGCACCTTCTCCTCCTCTCCGCTCAGTCTCTCCCGGTTCTTCCCTCCACTCACCGTCCTCTCCTGCGGGCTGCTCCCCGGTCCCGGCCTCCTGTCCCCGGCCTGTCTCCAGCTGCTCCTCAGCCTCTCATCATGTCTGTGGGCGGTGACTTCAACAACCCGCTGCGGAAGTTCAAGCTGGTGTTTCTGGGAGAGCAGAGCGGTAAGAGCCGCTGACACTGCCCGGAGCTGCGGCACCTGCCCCGGGCGGAGCTGCGGCTCAGCCCCGGGGCAGGGTGCGGAGCTCCGGAGCTCCGGGATGTCATGATGAAGATGAAACATTTCTTCCTCTTCTTCTTCTCTGGCTTCATTATCATTAGTTTGTAATCTTTGTATCTCTCTGGACAGCAGAGTGAGTGTGAACACAGTTTACAAGTTTAACTGTGAGGTTTCAGTGGCTCCACAAAGCTGTAATATCCGCCTGGTAGAGCCTCTGACCCGGCCTGTTGGTCCAGAGCAGGTCGGGGTGTGGTGGACTGAGCTGGAGGAACGCGGTGCGTGTGCCTGTCGGTCTGTGAGAGCATCCTTCAGATGATCCAGGCTGGTAAATACTCCAGAGCTGGGACACACCCAGCCTGGCAGGGACGATAACTGTGTATGCCTGGAAAACCTTCAGTCTGCGTGGAGGTCCTCCAGTCTGTCTGGAGAACCTCTGGTCAGCTTGGAGAACCTCTAGACTTCCTGAAGGACCTCTGGTCTATTTGGAGAACCTTTAGGAGAACCTCCCATCTGGCTGGAGGACCTCCTGTCTGCCTGCTTAGACTCACCAAGTTCTGCTCTCCTGCCCCCCCCCCCCCCACACACACTCACACGTTCCTGAGGCCTGAATGAAGCAGCAGTGTTGTTTTCGTGCTGATCTCTCCGAGCTGCTGGAGACATGATCTGAATCTTTAGGCTTGCTTTGTCCTGGCAGCAGAGCAGCTCTGTACGGCTGATTCAGGAGGTCTTCAGCAGCCAAATGAGCCACATTAGTCATGGGTCAGGACTCCAATACACGTTATTGATCACTCAGTGTAGTCGGCTCATGCTTTACACAGGACGCTGCTCCATTTACAGCAGCAAAGCATTTGTTTTACCTCAGAAATATTGGCTTCATTTTGTCTGGTGACCGTAAAGCCAAGCCCTGCATCCCTGCTGAATCATTATCACCGAGTCTGGATGAATCTGCTCTGACGACTGACGGTTAAGGCGAGTTAAAGTGAAATTGATTAGTTGATCAACCTGGAATCAATCACCACCTGCTTAGATATTGATCATACTTCAGTTTGGTATAAGAGCCTCAGTCATCCACTGGTTCCAGATTCTGCTGCTTTCTTTGTTTTACATCATTAAATACACAGTTAGCAACACAACACACAATTAGATACACATTTTCTTCATATTAAAGTGTAATATGTCAGATTAATATCTCAAAATGAAACGGTCTTTCTCTCCTCTGTCTTATGACAGTGTTTGCTCCTAAATGAGAATGAATTAGATGCAGCAGATACTGTATATAGTGTACAAACATCGGCATGATGGTTGCTTTTACTCCTGGGTAATTTTATGATATTAAGTGCCAGGCAACGACCCAAGAGGGGATTTGGCTGCACAAACATGATGCCAGGGAAATGAAGCTGCAGCGTCTGTGCTGTGACATGATGATGGAGCTGAAGCTTCAATGTCAATGAAGAGCGAAGAATCAAAGATGATTTATGGAGTCTGTTTTCATGTGTGTGTGCTGTTAACAGTTGTATTTCAGCCTTGGAGGCCTCTGTGGTTCAGACTACAGTATGAAGATTCATCTCCTTCATTATCATTTAGATGGTGAATGAGTGTGTGGTCTTAGTATAAATGGAGAGTGTGAGCAGCCTCGGGTTAGACAGAGGTCCACGGCGCTCCTCAGGTTTACTGCAGGACTCACTGGCCTGGAATATGTAGATTGATTACCTGTGTCATATTGAGACATAAATTGGTTGTAACTGACTAGTTTGCCTCAATTATTAATGAGGAGTATCTCTCTTTAAATGAATAATTTGTCATCATAAGGAATGTGGGCTGCTTGGTGATTATTCCCATTAATGGTGGAACGTGATTTGTTGTTAAAGCCTGGACTCGTCACTGAAACGAGGGTCGTGTCGTACACTTCACTTTGTGGTGCAGGCCTTGTATAACAGAAACAGAGGAACCTGTGTGTGTGTGTGTGTGTGTGTGGCCTGTTGATTCATATCTGTGTGTCGCTCTAATGGCAGGTAACAGGAGCACAGTATCAGCGTTTCCCATAATTACTGCTGACATCATCACTGCTCAGTAATTATCGCCACTGCTGTTGAGTTTTATCAGCTGAAAGGGGCCTTAGGCCCAGAGTGATTGAATCGAGCATTTTCCTCATTCTCTGGTGTTAACCTAGAAGCTATGGGATACTGGTTTCATCAGAAATGCCTCAGAGTCTATTTGTAGCTGTGGGAATAGTACTCTCATGTCTATCTGGCAACCACCAGGCTTCACTCTGACTGGCTGTCTCTCCTGCCACTTAGATGAATGATCAGGTGACTTAAGGCTCCATGTGAGCAGCGTAGCTCCTCAGCTTGTTCTCCTTCACTAAGTGGTATCTGGAGCTCTGCTGCAGCTATGTCCGTGTTCAGATGTTTATACATGGATAAGGACGCAGCTGGTTCAGG
>CM055194.1:24962401-24987401 GCA_029224185.1 Karalla daura
TGTCTGTGAGGGTTTCCCCTCCCATCTTTCCCATCTTCCTCCAGTTCCTCTCAGACTGAACCCTCCCGAGCAGCTCATCCATGGAATAAATAGAGTTCCCAGATTTGTCAGCTCCTCTGTTGATGGAGGGATTGGAGCCGGGCTGTCGATATTGACTGGAATCTTGGAGTCGGGGGTGGGGGGGTGGGGGGTGGGGGGGGGGGGGCTGGGGGGTGGGGGGGGGGGGGCTGGGGGGTGGGGGGGGGGATTCCAGGCCACCTTCACCGTACTGCTGTCGACACATTTGATAATCTGACTGCGTCTAAAGATAACTGGTTATCTCTCTCATTTCACATCTCATTGCGTCTTCCCAGCAAACGCTCCTCGCTGATGGATTGAGGGAAAGCTCTCCCTGACAGCTTTGATCTGCTATTGATTGGCTCAGCTGCACATTAATGGCTGTAATTGATCAGAAGGCATCAGTCCCGGCGATGTGGAGGGCGAGTCGGCGCAGCTGTGCCTGTAGGGGGAAACCACGCCTGGCTGTGTGTGCGTGGCACACGAAGCATTTTATATGTCAATCAATAGAGCATCCTGACCTGCTGAGGGTTCATCTACAGGCTCCGAGGCTCCTTCCACCTCCAGCAGCCTTCATACAGGCGCAGATACCTGCCCAGCTCTTACAGAGGGTCCAGAGGCGGCTGTGTCGTTGTCCAGCTCTTTTACTTCCTTCACATTTGTAGTTTGGTCTGAGTGTGGTATCCACCTCCACCGTAGCTTTCAAATATTCAAAGGAACTTTATCGTACGTTTTCCATCAGTCGACTGATCTGATGTGACTCGGTGTTGTCCAGGATCACAGCCAGGGTCACGTTCACTGCCAAGTAGCTATACAACCTTATTCTGAAGCTAAGACGACAGATAGATGGATGGATGGATGGATGGATGGATGGATGGATGGATGGATGGATGGATGGATAGGTGGGTGGGTGGGTGGATGGATGGATGGATGGATGGATGGATGGATGGATAGGTGGGTGGGTGGATGGATGGATGGATGGATGGATGGATGGATGGATGGATGGATGGATGGATGGATGGATGGATGGATGGATGGATAGATAGATAGATAGATAGATAGATAGATAGATAGATAGATAGATAGATAGATAGATAGATAGATAGATAGATAGATAGATAGATAGATAGATAGATAGATAGATAGATAGATAGATAGATAGATAGATAGATATGATAGTTATATGCATAACATTTAAAGTGAAATCATCTCAGTTACCATAGCTGATGGAAAAAACACTCATGACATTTAGAAAAACCAAAATGTACTTAAAAGGTTTGATATTAAAGATAGTAAATTCTCTTCCTCTCAGAGTTATCATATTAAAGATGACTGGTCCATATGGTGTCCTCTGGTCTTCAGGGGAGATCCAGCTCAGACCTTCAGTATGTTCAGGACTGCATCCATGTTTCCACACGCCCCAGAAGATGCTGTGAGACATAATACTGATGACCGTCAGCTTTTTTTGAACAAACTGTCCAGTTGTGTGATTTATGAAGAGCTGCTGCTCTGAGGCCTGATTGGTTTTAGCTGTATACATATGCTGCACAGCTGAGTGGGTGTGTTCCCAGAGGCCCATGGGAAGCCACAGCCTCAGTTCTACACTCTGCCCAGAATAAAACTGCAAATGTGTCTGCTGCCCATGCAGTGAAGGAGAGAAGCTCTGTGTGATCCAGCTCTGAGCCACCGAGAAGACTTCCACTGGAAATATCCTGTGACGGTTTTATGAAGAGCCAGAGTAAAACAGAGTGGGTGCTGCTCCTATTACAAATGTAATTTCTCTCCCTGCTTTGTTGGAATAAATATTGAAGGAAAGAAACTGGAGGAAAAGACTCAGGAACTCTTGGAGTGTCTCACATCCTTCAGCTGGAGGAACTGTTCTCTCTAAATTGAGTCTTAGAAACAGATTGGGCTCCTTGCTTAATGTGCAGTCGTTGAAGGGAGACAGACAGAAGGAGAAAAGCATTTACACATAATCCCAGTTGCTCAAACAGAACGGCTCTGTGAGTAAAGCCCCCGCTGTGGAGGAGGCCTGTCATTCACCCAGCATGGGATGAACCACTCGACTGGGTCCAGCAGGTCTCCATCAGGAGCTGCTGCAGCATCACTGACAAGGACGTTTCTAACTCTTCTATTGTGTCTAGAGCAAATCTGATTGATTTGCATTCATCTTGTCTAAAGAAAATTGCATTGATTTCATCTGGTTCCCTGATAGTTCCCATACATTTTTTTCACATGGCAACACATTTGACAACAAAGCATATGAGATCTTAGAGTCTGCAGTTATTATTATTTAATCTTTTGAACTTCTGTTTGATTCTTATGCTCTGCAGGTCTCAGTGACTTCAGGTCGTACAAGTTGTTCCTTCAGAGGACTCATTATGTACATGCTATTCTCACTCGAGAGTATTCTCCTTCTCTGAGTCTCCTTGGACAAGGACATGCATCACCAGTGACCTCCAGTGGAGCCTCCTCCACTGTGCTCTCCACTATAGAGGACACATCACGTATACGACCAGAAAAGTTACTGGAACTACAACAGTAACAGTGTGTTCATTTCAAGCCTCCGTGCTGAAGTTTTGGATTTATTAGGTTTAGCTATGGGCAGCTGCTGCTCAGCGAAACCAACAGAGTGTAATAAACTTCCAAACAGAAGCTAAAAGCTTTGTCAAAAGTGTTGAGTCGATAAACAGATCAAAGACCAGGCGCCAGGCTGGTCCATCAGGCCTGGTCAGTCCAGTAGATGGGACTTTCAGTCCGTCTCGTTGAGATGGTGATGTGAGCTCCATGCAGAAGCTCCAGCAGAGATTTATAGAGTGGAGGAGAAGCAGAGCATCCTTCACTCCAGTTTAACACAGCAGGGAGTGTTCTATCCAACTCAGTGGGCAAAGGCATGAATCACCGCCACACGACTCCCAGAGAAACAGGTGGCAGAGTTGGTGCGAGGCCGTCCGGCCGCTCCGAGCAGCTCCGAGCTATTTTTGAATCGTTGTCTTCATGTTTGTTCTTTTAATCAGATGCTCGGGTTGCGTGTGTCCTTCCGCAGCCGCTCTGTGCTCGCAGCCTCCTCTGATGCTCAGGAAGGACAGACATCTGCTCCAATCTTTTTGTCTGTTTTTCTTCCTGGAACCCAAATCATCCTTTAGAGGCGGATGTGTGTTCAGACCACACACCCACACACACACACACCCCTGGAGTGGTGGGACAGTTCAGCCTTGGAGCAAAGACAAGCCTTGATCCCAAGCACAATGGCTACAATGCTTGTTTTGTTTCCTGCTGCAGAGCAGAGATCTAAAGGTAAACAGGGCAGATTTTTATAGTGTGAGATCAGCCTGAGTCAGCACTTCTGTTCGGTTCATCACAGCTGCTCCATCCTAACATCAAGACCAGGGGTCGGACCAGCTCCTATGATAAACTGGAGCTTCAGATGTAAACTGGTCTGGTCACAGTAATCATAATGGTAATTATTGGTAATCCTTTTTATTATTAGCATAATTGTGCATAATTAGTAAAAGAAACAATTTAAATAGCCTGCATAGGAATATGTTAAGGCTTTGTATTGTTTAAATGTTGATTTAAGAGTAATTCATTTTCACATTCTGAGAAAAATCACTTTTTTGGTCTCTAATGCTAGAAACTACTATTAGAAGGCAACATGCAACACAACAACCCAGTCTGCTTGTCATGTAGAGGGTAGCCCTGCTGTGCAGCGCTGCAGTCTAAAGCTGTTATGCAGCAACGAGCTGGAAGAAAAGGAAAAGCCTGCACGTTTTCACAAATGTTATGAGGCTCTGGTCTCTGGTGGCGTAAAAGCAACTCCTCCATTAACAGTCATGTATGTTAGTATGCACTGGCACAGGATAGAATAACAGTTAATAACAGTTATTTCTCAGGTTTGCTGTGACATTAGGCTCTTCAGGAGCAGTAGGAAACCTACATCTAAACTGTTTTCTTAATCAAGTACTGGTAGTCAGTTCCAGCATTTCCAAAAATTTGAGAATGATTTCAAGAAATGAATGTTAATACGTTTAATAAGAAAAAATCTGAATGATATTCATTAATGGTTTCTTTCGTTCTTGTTACAGAAAACTGAATGCCATTGAGACAAGGATAAAACAACATTTACAGTAATAAAGATGTAATGGGCAGATGAACTGACTATGAGACTGCTGCTGTTGTAGGGTCACATCAAACCTGCAGCTGAGGCAGAGCGTGTGTTGGTCCTGATGGACGCTGACGTTGCTTCAGTGAAGCTCAGCAGACCCGAGGCAGCTCGGCTCCGTCAGCCCAGCGACGGGGCCAGAGACCTGAACCTGCTCATCCAACACTCCGAGCCCCAGTGGTGTACATCATGCACCAGCTGTTCATTCAAGTCTGAGGAGGAGGAGAGAGGAAATCAAAGCAGCGTTTTCTCTCTCTTTCTCAGCTTGAGAAGATGCTGTTTCCTCCGTGCAGCCTCCAGCAGCTCCGTCCCTTTGTGGCAATAGAATCAAATGGAGCCATTAAGGCGTCAGGTTAGGCAGCGCGCCCTCTGGTCTGCAGCAGAAGACGTACGACTCCTTTCTCCTCCGTCTCCCAGGGCAAGCGCCCCGGCAGCCTCTCAGATTTGTCACCGAGCGTGTTTGTGTCCGCGCGGCTCCTGTTGCTTTTTAAGACGTCAACCGGCTCATTAGGCCGCGTCAGAGCCAGGACGGCTCTGAGTGCTTAATGTGAGACTGCCTCTGCTGAGTTAGAAGGAAAGCATGTTCATCCATTATTCAGAGGCGTTGGTAAATGGACGCATCCTGCTCAGAGCGTGTGTGTGTGTGTGTGTGTGTGTGTTGCTGTTCCTCTCCAGCTTCAGTGAAACATGTGACACACATTTTAAAACAGGTCGATGTGGCTCCGACTCTGAGCCTCTCATGGAGAGGACGACCTGGTCCAGCCTCAGAGACCCTCCAGTCTGGACCTGAGTGAAAGAGGACCCTGTGTGTGTGTGTGTGTGTGTGTGTGTGTGTGTGTGTGTGTGTGTGTGTGTGTGTGTGTGTGTGTGTGTGTGTGTGTGTGTGTGTGTGGTAAAAAATATTACATCTTCAAAATGCTTCGATCATCTCACTCAAAGTCTACCCAGGACCAGATTTAACAAGAATAATGGAAACACTCATTGTTCTTCATGTTATGTTTGATAAAGTTTGACTCACTCAGGCTGATTGGACTTCAGCTGAAGGTGGAGGAAACTTTCTTTAGGGATCAAGAATAATAGAGGTGTAGACTGTCCTGTTCTAGCTGCACACACACACACACACACACTCACACACACACACACACACACACACACACACACACACACACACACACACACACACACACAGACCTGAGGAGAGTTTTAATCACGCAAATTAAGTAGAAACACCTGCGTGGATTCATCAGGGCTTTATGATTTAAATGAGTTATAACCTCCTTTATGAGAAGTGACACGTGCTGAAAAGCCCTGGAAACTCTGGGTACACTGTGTTTAATAGAACACGGCCTCAGAGGCTTCATAGAAACGTAACTTTATTAACCAAGTGCAGCCTGGATTCAGCTGAGATATTGAACCTGTTCTCACCTTCCAAAGCAGTGATGCTGCAGAGGTGAATCATCACTGCATCACAGAGAGTTACACCTTCAAAACCAAACCTGCCATTGGTCCTCTGGACTCAGCAGAACCAGGCCAGTATGGCTCCATTATCCTGCTCAGAGGCAACCTGGAACAGTTTGCTGAGAGTTAATAACAAAGCACTAACAAAGTTATGTGATGATGAAGCAAAGTCCCGGCGTGTGCCCCAGGCAGCGGGCGTCTGCTCTGGTCCTCAGACCACACTACGCAGATGCTTCTTCTCATCACCTCCTATCCTCAGAACTCAGGAGGAGGAGTGTGATCCAGGTCCAGACCCAGAGCTGTAGCAAACATCTCACCAAGTTCCACTCTGTTCCACACAGTTTAGGTTTTAACCTCACAGTAACCTACATAACCCCACATTTATACAGGTTTATAAACTGGACTATATCGACATCTGTTGAATCGACGGTTTTAGTTCATGTTAAAAAAAAAAGCTGGAGACTTCCTGTTTTCATTCTTAGCAACTGAATATCTCTAACTTTTCAGCGTTCTGGGAATGATCAGTAATGACACTCAGCAGGTTCCTCGTGGACTTTTCCATTAGTTATAGATGCATTCTTTAAATTTGTTTTATTCAGTTCTATGTTGATCCTTCCCTCTCATATCCACTCTGTCTGGCATATAAAAATCAGCTCTAGGAAATGGAACAACAGCACATGTGAGAAAGTGTGAATCCTGCTGGTTTGTGGTTGCTGTGAGGACCAGAAACCACAAACCAGCTGAAACCCTCCTGGTTTTAGAGGGTTTCAGGAACGACTCCTGGTCGTTCCTGAAACCCTCGAACCAAACGATGCTTCCATGCTTCATGGTGCCCAGTGTTGGCAGACGATGGAGGTCTGTGGTAGGAAGAGTCCTGACCTCTGTGAAGGAGCCTGTGTCTGTGGATGTGTCAGCCCAGGCTCTGAGGCCATCTGCTGTTTGCTTTCTCCTGTTGGCTTCTTTATACCAGCTGCTGCGACTGTGAGTAAACAAGTACACAGATGAAGAGCTCGTTCCTCTCCCACTGCTCTGCCTCGCCTCCAGGTCCCCGCCCTCGGTCTGGACCAGCATAAATAACCCCTTCTCCTTCTCCTTCTTCTCCTTTTTCTCCTTCTTCTCCTTCTTCTCCTTCTTCTCCTTCTTCTCCTTCTCCTCCTCTGTGTCTGTTGTTAAATGTTAGATAGCAGCGTGTCAGCGAGCAGCGCTGCTGAGCTGTCGTCCCGGTGTCGTCCGAAGGCGAACATGACGCGCTCGCTTTTATTTTTGTCCTCCTCCTGGTGAGTGGGAGTGGCGCCCGTGCAGAAAGCCGTGCCGCGCTCTGATTGGCTGCCAGGTCCTGGGGGGATCCCAGGACGCCAAGTGACCAGCAGACTGTTTCCCTACCTGCTCCCACACGGATCCATGACTGGATGTGTTATTTAGCCCGACAATAAGACAGGGATGCAGCTTTATTACTGTGTGGGTGTGTGTGTGTGTGTGTGTGTGTGTGTGTGTGTGTGTGTGTGTGTGTGTGTGTGTGTGTAGGGCTTCAGCTATCGACTATGTAATCAATTATTCCATTATTCACTGAACTTTAGAAGGACAAAAAAGGACAAAATGGCTTCTATTCCTGGACATCTCCATATTAAATATTTCAGTTATATTTAAAACGTAACTTGATCAGATGAACATGATGGAGCTGAACGGATACTGTAAACTGCCAGACTCCACTGTGATGCTGTGAAACAGAGATACAGTTTGAAGGAATTAGAATAAACGTGTATCTTCCAGGTTGTTGTATAGTGTGAGAAACTATTAAGCAAAGCTTAGATTCAAGAAAATCTTCCTTGATGATTTTTTTGTACTTGAATCATTCAAATTTCTTGTTCCAGTCCTGTGTGTGTGTGTGTGTGTGTGTGTGTGTGTGGACCTATGTGTGTGGGTAGTTTTCATAAATCAATTGCAAAGAATGAACTTATGAAACCTTTGTTTGCTTTTAATTGCAGAAGAAGTTCTTTGTAAATCTCCTTGTAAATGAAATGAAATGAAATGAGTTTTTCCCAAAGTTAATTGCATGAGGACAATATATTAGTTTTAATATTGCTGAAAAGACTCATTCGTTGTATCTAGTTATTTAAGCCTAATTTATCCAGGTAAAATGTCTGAGAACAAAGTCTCTGTAACAGTATCAACAAGTATCAGCAGTACAACACAGCACAGCAAACACACCTCACAGGTTCTGGGGTTCCTCAGGAACTTCAGCTGGTTCCTCAGGAACCTCAGCTGGTTCCTCAGGAACTTCAGCTGGTTCCTCAGGAACCTCAGCTGGTTCCTGAGGAACCTCAGCTGGTTCCTCAGCTGCTTCGAGCAGGTTCGTTGACTGTCGGGGTGGAGGTGAGAGGAGCTGAGCTAACTGAGGTGGCGGCGGGGAGCTAAAGCTAATGAGTGGTAAAGGCTTTAACGTGGCGTAGAGTTGCGTTTTGAGATGTTAAGAGCAGCTTCTGTGTGGTGGAGACCTGCTGGGCCAGGCGCTGCCTGCTCTCTGCTAATTAGCGCTCATGTTGCTAACCCGCTCTGCAGAGGCTTTGAAGCTCCACAGCGAGGAGACGCGTCGTTAAAACCAAGGTTATAATTGGGAACAGGAAGGCCCAGGAAGGCCCAGGAAGACCCAGGAAGACCCAGGAAGGCACAGGAAGGCCCAGGAAGACCCAGGAAGGCCCAGGAAGGCACAGGAAGGCCCAGGAAGACCCAGGAAGACCCAGGAAGGCACAGGAAGGCACAGGAAGCCCCGCTCCGTGCTGCTGCTGATGTGCTGACCACTCTGCAACAGGTTCAGTGACAGACGGGAGGGAATACCTGGCCACCTGGGGTCCCACAGACACTAAACATGTGTGCTGCCACCTGGCATGGGGGGAGGACTACACTCAGGATGGTCTGATGGAGAAATAGAAACTAGATCTAATACTATACATTATTCTGTCCAGCAGCACAAATCAGACACACACAGACACATCACAGACATATGTTATCTATTATATACAACAGAACGAATATTCACAGTGAAAAATAGATGATAAATAGAATAAACAACTATTGAAATTAAATTATTGAAATTTTGTTGAACAGTTACAGCAGATTCTATTCCAATAAATCAACTATTTATGGACTTATAAAGTAACATACTTTAATATAAAAAATAATTATTTAGTAATTGAAGAATTAAGTCAAAATTCTGTGGTCTCGGCTTCTTAATTGTGAAGAAAATTGAATGTTGAGGACCTCAGACCTCTGTGGAACAAATGTTGATCTTCTCTATCATTGTTCATCACTGTTAGACTAATGGACAGGTTACTAGACTATGAAAACAATCATTTGTGGTAGTTGTGTTAAAGTTTCCTGGTTCCTGGTATCTGCACCTTGTCCTGGACCAGGACTGATTTGAGTCCCTCTGTTCATATTCTTTATATATTCTTTTACATATTCTGTGTTCATTAGTTGTTGTTGGCTGATGAAACTAATTGTTCTGTCGGGTTTTATTTGAAGCCTCATGACACAAACCGTGCAGACCTTTGGCTCTGCCTCCAGATATCATCAGGAAACGTCACCTCCTGTGTACTCTGGGGACTCTGAGGTTTTCACCAGACGTGGAAGGTGAATCAGAGGATGAGGTTCAGCTGTGCTGCAGCGCCCTGTGACCTACAGACTGGAGGCCTGGGTACCTGCGGCCCTGCTCTGTTCAGTTAGACTCTCTTCTTTTTCAGCCTCGATGCATCAGAGGCAGGCTAAGCTAAGCAGGCTTCTCAATTCTCTGCTGCGTTACTTCCAATCTGTATTTAGGTGAAGGTTTGGAGACCAGTGAATTCCATCAGTGAATTCTTAATTCCCCATTCTGAGGCTCTCATGAAAGCCATCACCCTGCTGACAGTTCTGGTTCCTTCTTGATGAGCTAGTTGTTCATTAAATGAAGCAAAACCTGTGGAAATTGTTAATGTCTGTTTCACAAAGGCCAAGACAAGGTCCTCAAGTGATTCTTTTTTTTGGTTCTCACCTCAACGACTTTCAATTTTCAGCCAGAGAATTAACTTAGTAACTTAATCAGGAGCTGATTCAGAGAATCTTGACCTGATTTCCTCAGATCTTTCTTAAAGAACGTATTTAAATACAGACGCAGGAGATCTGAACAGATTCTGTCCACGTGCTATTGCACTGTGTAATAACTGTCTCATGGTCGGATTTACATGGCATTTGGCCCCTTCAGTTCATTGTACATGACAGTTCTATGTAGTACAGTAATAACAATAAATCACAACAATAAAATTATGAATAAAAGCAACAGCAAAGGCAGAGCTGTGGACATCAGATGGAGTAGGAAATACTTGAAGACTTAAATGGACTAATTGAAATAGATGGATGACTGGCTCAGTGATTGCAGCTGTATCCAGCTGGTTCTGTCCTCTTCTCCTGCAGCTGTGGACTCGCTCCAGCCTCAGGTCTGAGTGGAAGCTTGTGTCACTGAGTTCACATACATGCTGCGTGAGGCTGTTAAAGATTCACGCGTCTTATATAAGCCACGAGTTCATCCAGCACGTAACCCTGACTCGGCTGCAGCTCCACAACAGGAAGGACAGCATCTCTGCATCTCTGCATCCCTGCCTGGGCTCCGGGGAAGGGTTCCTGTCACCATGGCGACGTTCTCCTGGACGCTCACCTGGAGATCGATCACGTCACGGTGACAGAAATCATTCTGATTGGCCGCACGGCAAACAAACCGGAGTCGAGCATGTGAATACGATGAAGACGACTTCCTAAATGAAATGTTTCTCCCTCTGATGTAGCGGAGACACGACTACAGATGTGTTAGCCAGTTAGCGTTAGCATTAGTGAGCTATGTTAGCATCCTCCCATATATGCCTGAAAAATAGTGTACCACCCCCTGCAGGTGTGTGTGTGTGTGTGTGTGTGCAGAATGAAAGTGTGCGTGTGTGTGGCCCTAATGGAACTTTATCAAGAAATCACAACAAGCAGCAGGTCCCTCCACACAGCGCTCATAGCCACCAATTAAGATAACGCCACCGCAGCTCATTAGCATGCTCATTAGCATGTCCATCCCCAGGTCCCCTCCGAGTCCAGCTGCAGATCAGGACTTTAATGAGCAGCTCTTAAACCAGCTGCACCGGGGCCGGTGTGGAGCTGCTGCAGCTAGTCAGTGAAATAACTCTAATATTCTCTATACTAACTCTCACTCTATCTCTAACTCTAATAACTAATATTCACCAACTAGCTTCAAAAACCAAGATTCACAGGAATCATGCAGGACATGCAGCGAAGAGAGTTCGATCCTCACTGAACACCGATGCAACATGCAAGAGCAATACAAATAATGACTCAGTAGAAAAAGAAAACAATTTTTATTGTTTTTATTGGAGAATTTTTCCATCCATTAATTGAGAAAGTGATGAGTAGATTAGACTGTAGCAGCCTGAGGTGAGTTAGGCTGGATGTTGTGATGCTAGTCAATAGGCAGCAGCTGAATGAGGCGGTTTGTTTTAAGCTCTCAGTCAGATTTCTGATACGAGCTGGTGTGTGTCGACCATTTCACTTACTTCACTTGCTCATTGTTTCGTGATTAGTTGTGCTGCAGGTTTGTTGTTGGCTCGGAGCCACAGAGTGTAAATGATAGATGAAGCAGTTGTAGTTCAGTGTTGTTCTTCCCCCTCTAAATATTCCCTGTGTAAACCCAGAGAACACGCCCGTCTGCTCCGCTCTGCCCTCCATCTCTCCACCTCCGATCCTCACAGTCCCGTCATGATCTCTGGAGGAAGAAGTGGAGCTTAGCAGGGAGCAATCGTTGAGAAACGTGGAGCTAATTCTGAAATGTAATCAAAAATCTGCCTCGTTAATCATTTCTTTTTCAGCCTAACAGAGGATTTACTAAATTATTGCAGCCACGAGCGTAACTAAGCTTCCTGCTTCCACCCCTGTAATTAATTTCACACCAGGAGTTGAATCTGAACGTTGATAAGAGGCTGAGTACACTCAGCCCTGCTCAGGAGAAACCCAGTACCTGGGGTCAGTGTGTGTGTGTGTGTGTGTGTGTGTGTGTGTGTGTGTGTGTGTGTGTGTGTGTGTGTGTGTGTGTGTGTGTGAGAGAGAGAGAGTCACATCCTGTTCTGCCTCGTCCATACACTCAGTTTGTGTCTCTCGGTCTCTCTCTCTTGCTTTGAGGTGTTTTGGTGTCTCCTCACATTGGTTTCATGCTACACTCTCTGCCATAGAACTTCAGAGAGAGGAGGCTCTCTGCCTGTCTGTTTGCCCTCCTACCTGTCTGCCTGTCTGTCTGTCTGCCTGTCTGCCTGTCTGTCTGCCTGTCTGTGTGCCTGTCTGTCTGTCTGTCTGTCTGTCTGTCTGTCTGTCTGCCTGTCTGTCTGTCTGTCTGTCTGTCTGTCTGTCTGTCTGTCTGCCTGCCTGTCTGTGTGCCTGTCTGTCTGTCTGTCTGTCTGTCTGCCTGTCTGTCTGCCTGTCTGTGTGCCTGTCTGTCTGTCTGTCTGTCTGTCTGTCTGTCTGTCTGTCTGCCTGTCTGTCTGCCTGTCCTCTGGATGAGTCAGCAGCTGAGCTGAGCTGGTCTGGCTCTCCTGACAGCTGGGCCTCTGGTTTCAGCAGCTCCTGTGTGTGAACTGACCTCCAGGCTGGACCATGGTGTGTGATGGGAGCGCTGATGATGAAGATGATGATGATGAAGACAGTGGTTTGATGGTTGATAGTTTTCCAGATGGAGGAGGTGTGCGGGAGCAGAGTTTCTATAGCGACACGTATTAAAGGAGACCCAGAATCAAAACATCCGTTTTCCCTTCGTCATCGCTGAATATCAACAGAGTGTTCAGCCTCAGACGCAGGTCCTTCAGCAGCACGACACGTGAAGTCCAACCTGGACATACGGATTAGGACTTTGTTAAAAGTGTGACAGACATTCAGCTGATCTGCTTCATGAGGAGGTTACTAGGTGTTACCACATCTGAAGCCTACAGACGTAAAGGAGGCAGAGGATGAAGGTGAAGATGAAGAATTCATGTAAAAATGTATGAAAAAACAATCATGAAATTTCAGATTCTGCAGCAGGATGGCTCGATGTGGAACATCGCTCCTTCGCTCCAGCAAAGCTCCAGGTCCCACCTAGTGAAGGAGAAGGAGCTGAGGAGATACTGAGGACCAGGAGTCATCATTCTGAGGGAATAATGTAGCGTGCTGAGTCTCATGAGCTTCATCTCCTAGTATGCTTTTCTTTTGAACTATGAATACAGTTCAATGCACATATTAGACAGATAATGATGGGATTTAACTTCCAGACACACTGAGTTGGATGTGTGTGTTGAATAAGATAGTATCTGTGGTTTAAAGTGGGGCATCTGTGGGGCTAAATAAGATGGATGATGTGTTGATAAATAAGCATGAGATCATTAGCATAATCAGCATGTGAGCCTGCGATGCTGCTGCCTCGCAGATATGGAAACAGAGCGAAGGCGCAGACACATGTAATTAGTCTGCCTAATTAAAACTTTCTGTAAACAATCAGAACTGGGATGAGATGATATTTACTGAGTGAACTCGCCTCATATTTCTGAGGACCTGGTCACAGTCAAGATGTGTCTCAGTAAATGAGTCAACAGGCTGAGTTTCCTGGCAGAGCGGGCCCACGTACAACAGACTCTCTGCTCTGCTGCTAAATGGATAGAAGAAGAGGATGTGATTGATTTTTCCCAGACTTCCCCATTTACTGAGCTGCAGGCTCCTTCATTAGTAAAACCACTGAGGATCAGAAGATCAGAAAACCAAACACATCATCATCACCATCGATCAGTCAGTCGATTACTGCTCGCCAGCCCTGGTTTTAGTCCTGATTAATTCTGCTCCATCGTGTCATATGATCCCACAAAATGACGAATCAGTTTTTGAACCGATGTGCTCATTTCACATGCAGTAACAGGGCTGCAGAGTTCAGTCTGATCAGATCTGGGGCACAACGAGGAGCTCACAGATCTTCATCTTCTTCAGTTCAGATAAAGAGTCATTTAGATGATGCTGAAGCTTTGCTCCAAGGTACCACGCAGGTTCTATGTATATCTTCTTCACGGGGACTGTTATTGCAGAAGCCTGCAAACGTAGAGAAGACCAAACATAAAACACATTTTCACCTTTGCTTTGCTGAAAAAAACTGTGTATTCACAGCCAAAGACGTAGAAACAGCTCTGAAACGATCATCGCGTTTCAGAGCAATACTCCATTCAACCATTCTTGGTCTCATTTAAATGCCAACAATGCAGATTATACACAACTGCTGTGTTTATTGTTGGTTTTATGTCCATGTTACAGGTTTGTGAGTTTGGCTCCTGAACAGATGTTTGCTGAGGTTCCAAAGATGATGGAAAACAGCAGAAAGCTGCTGTGTGGCAGCGAGTTCAGAAACAAGTGGTGGGTGTGTTGTTTAGCCAGGGACGTCAGGACAGGTAGAGACTCATTAGGTCATCAGTGTAATATTCCCACAGTTGTAAACAGGACTGTAGAATAGACTCTGAGGCTCTGATGGAACCAGAGTTCATAGCTTCTATGTTAACACCAGAGAACAGGGAGGAACTCTGCATTCTACCAACTCTGTTTCATGATGATGGACACCTCTAAATCTGAGTCAATTAGTTCTGTAATTAGTGATTAGTTTTGGCTCTTTGCAGCTCCTCACCTGCGCTCCTCGGCCTCCGCTGACCTCCAGCTCACCTCCTCAGCTGGCCAGGAGCTCCCTGGCCCACAGGGCCAGCTGGAGAAGGAGCCACCTCCTCTGCTGGGGGGGAGCAGAGACGGAGCTTCTCCTCTAACGCTCTCTGTGCTTCTCTGTGTTGCAGTGGGGAAGACGTCCCTGATCACACGCTTCATGTACGACAGCTTCGACAACACGTATCAGGTAGGCTCACTCCACTCCCCTGATCACTCCTGCGTCTATTGATCATTTACACCCTCCTCTCGCTCAGTGGTGAAGTTTTAAAGCTTCGCCCAAATCAAAGCACCAGATCAAAGACATGATAATCAATGGAATTAATTCAGCCCAACTAACTCCTCGTATGTGAGTGCGTGTAAAACGAGGAAGTTATCATCGACATGGGTTAAAAACAGCACCTTTGAACTGCACAACATCAAGAGCGTGACGGGCCCTCGGGCATCCGTGTTTCTGACCTCGTTCCACAGCAGCGTAATCTCACACATCATCCGAAAAACACAGAGTACGCAGCGTACGCAGCTAGAGCTCGTAAAGACGACTTAGCAAGTGTCTACAGATAAAACCTGCAGCGTTATTGCTTTACAAGCATAAAGCATCTTCTCATGGAGTAATAAAAAAGGAATTAAAAATACATCTCATAAAGCCCATCTGCCTTGTTTTTCATATAGTTTATAGTGTCTTTTTGCTCACTCAGGCTCTTTATTGTAGGAATCTTTCAGCCCGTTCAGCGTGTGAGGAAACATAAGCAGATTAACCTGAGAAATGCTGGAAAACTGTTGGCATATGGGACCCGTGAGACTGTAGAAAACCTTAGAGGTAGATTTGATGTAAGCAGAGATCCTGAGCACATCTCTGTGTCTGTGACACAGTTTCACACGAGGCTGATGTGAAGCAGCTTCGTCCTCCCACTCGTTGAGGAATTCTTCTCCCTCGTGAGGGAGGGAGGGATCGACTCTCTGAGGGTGAAAAGCAATTGGTTTCAATTTTCCTTTGTTCCTGGCACAGTAAACGTGCTTAATGTGCTCTAACCCTTGGCTGCACAGCGGAGCCGTGTCATGGAGACATGGCTCTAACGAACAGATCTGTCTCCTGACTCTGACCCAGCGTCCTCCTGTGGCTGTCCTGTTTGTTCCTTGGCTCTGTGCTCGAAATCAAACGTCCCCGTGAGGGACAATATAGGTCTGAGCCCAACACTCGTCACTGAATGCTGTTCATCATCCTCTAATTATGTTAGCGGGACGTCACTCCAGTGCAGCCACTTCACTCGCCAGAGGGAAAAATCTCACTTTAGCTCCGGCTTTTACTGCTCAGACCAGTCAGTAGAGTACCAGAGTAAAGCAAAGCTGGATCAGCTTCTCCATACCTGAATCTGAACAGCACCACCTGACCCAAAACCCTGAAACACACCTGGTGAGAGGCTGTTCTTGATATGGTTTCTTTCGCCACGCCCAGGCTAACAGTTAAGCTAACTAGCTAATGGTTGTTCATTCTCACTTGAGTGAGTCCTGAGAAAAGTGACTGATTCAGCCAGCAGTTTGTGATATGTCACAATCACAGCTAAAGGCCTCTCTGTAGTGGAGTAGTGCACTTCTTTTAATGGTGAAACATTTTTATTTAGAGCGGAATATTCTGGGATCTCACACGACATATAACTCTTGGACCACAGATTGAGTGTGAATTTAGAGTCTCCAAACAACCTGAAGATGCATGTTTTTGTACTGTGGACAAAAAGATGGATAAAACAAGAAAACTCACTCTAACTGGCTTTCAAACCACATGCCTTCTTCTTATGAGGTGACTGCGCTGCTCACCAAGCCCCTTTGTCACCTGAGAAAGCGAATATATTTCCCAAAACATCAAAAAGTTCCAGTAGTAAGAGCTCAACATCCATATATCCTTTGTTCAGCTTGTACAAAGTTAGTGTAAACTATATTATCAGTGACATAGATTCTTCTTCTGAAGCTTCTCTCAGCCTCCTCCTTCCACCAGAACCTCCTCTCTCCCCCAAAAAGCATTCATTCTTTATTCTCCAGTGTTTCCACAGGGACTGTGCTGTGGTGTAATGAGATTTGGAAGGCTCATTGTGTGTGGATTAAATTGTCTGCATTAGCTCTGTGAGGCTGCTGCATCCTCTTATACGTCTGCTGTAGTTGAGACGTGAAAGAGCCCAGAGACGTGTCGAGCCTTTGTGATGTTAAGCTGCTGATCTGCAGGACGTCTGGATGCTCTCTGAGGAGCACATCCACCGTGCACCACGTCTCCACTGGTTGCACTCGTAATGATCTCTGAGGCCTCAGCAGTCAGTCAGACGTCCTCGGGTGGATGTGGTGAATACTGTGACGTCTGGATGTTGTGAATGTGTCGTTAGCAGCAGCTTGAGAAGCTGTGACAGACGTGGAGACAACTCAGGTGTCTCACTGCTGTTGATCTGCATCGAAAGTGTAATCAATACAACACTAAATGCACACAAAGAGGCAGAAAACAGTCAAGGTTTGAAAGATAAATGTCATTAAAATGTTAAAACTACAGATGAGGACGACTCTTGTAATGATCTTCTCCTCCACCTTCTCCACTGTCCTCATCACCGCCTCTTCACCTTCTTCACCTTTTCTCCCTCATCTTCTTATTTCTCCTTTTTACCTTCTCCTTGTTGTGTCCATCCTTAGAATTATCATGATTGTGATTGTGATGATTTTTCCTATAATTTGTCATATTCCTACATCATCACTTGTCATAGTTCATTAAAAGGTTCAGGTACATCTCTAGACAGAAGGCTGGAGGGACACAGTCCCCTCCTCCTCGTCCCAGTCTCTGTCTGCAGACAGATAGCATCTGTTTATTGAATGACGTCTGCTGTTCTGCTGTTAATGCCAGTCTCTGCCCCACAACACTTTAATGGCCTCAGCTTCAAAGGGCAACAGCATCCAGGCAGAGTGTGAGAATCAGCTGTTTGTTTTGTCTGCGTGTAAAACGAATCCGCTGAAGCTTTATCCACTCTCTGCTCTCGACTCCACAGACCTGCCTCCTCCTCCCCTTCATTCTCACTACGTCTGCAAAATAGAAACTAAATCTGCATTAGGTTCAACTGTTCCTGCTCTGCTCCTGCTCCATCCCATAATAACCCTGGTACCATGTGGTCCTGCTCCATCCCATAACAACCCTGGTACCATGTGGTCCTGCTCCATCCCATAATAACCCTGGTACCATGTGGTCCTGCTCCATCCCATAACAACCCTGGTACCATGTGGTCCTGCTCCATCCCATAATAACCCTGGTACCATGTGGTCCTGCTCCATCCCATAATAACCCTGGTACCATGTGGTCCTGGTCCATCCCATAATAACCCTGGTACCATGTGGTCCTGCTCCATCCCATAATAACCCTGGTACCATGTGGTCCTGCTCCATCCCATAATAACCCTGGTACCATGTGGTCCTGGTCCTCCACTCTGAGGAAGATGGACGTCCAGAACATAGTTTTCTTAGATCTTTGAATCAGATGTAGAAACAGTTGAGTCTCCTCCTCTGTCCATCTGGTCTGAAGGGAACTGGTCATGTGACCCCTACGTCAGGTCACGTGACCTGAGATCAACTTCTGGGTGGACACGTTTCCATCACTTGCGTTCTGTACGTTTTGAGCATTTCGAGGGTTAATGGAAACACCTTCTGACGCAGCAGCTCGAGTTAGTCCTGAAGCAGAGATGTTGCAGGAGTTTCCTCGGGGGCGGCGGGGGGGGGGGGGGGGGGGGGGGGGGGGGGCAGAGCTACTGTAGCTCCTCCTGGTCCATGTTAAATATAGAACCCCTCAGACAGCTATACATGAACAGATTAGATAGCCAGAAATTATTAATAGGCCTCGTACATTTTTAACCAGCGCTCGCTGCCGGAGGAGAGCCTCTCAGCTCGGCCTGAGACTCCGGCAGAAAAAGCCTTTTAACAGATCTGTAGGTTTTCACCCATATTGTACTTTTAATGTACTTTCAACTTAAATGTTGCTGTATCAGACCCAGCACGCAGGCTGTGTGAGGGCCCCCCCCCGCCTGTCCCTGCTGCCTCGGCCACAGACAGACGTCACAAACAAAACCCAGCGATCCATGCATCAGTCCACTGGTTCCCGGCCGAAGGGTCCTCACAAACACACAAATGAACAGTGTCTTCACAGAGTAAACACAGGTAACGATGGGGATGTAACAGTCTCATGGGACACATGACCAACACGCTGAAATATCATGAATCTGCTACTGGAAAACTGTGTGTATAACATACACAATGTTTCATTTGTGCTTAGTATGTTCTCGCATGTGTCTTGTTTAATTGTTCAATAGAGTTTAATTTCCTACTTGTAGTAAAAACTGTCAAAAAAACAGTCAAAACTGGTCAGTAGTAACTTTAAAAGATACACACAAGCTTTTCATAACAGCTCTACATTCAAAAACAGACATGATGAGATAACTTTTAGGATGAGTCCTTGTTATCCTCATCACTCAGCAGCAGTCACAAAAACAGTCACAAGTGACTTTTATTACTAGTTCCTTTGCATTTCATGTCAAATACAGTCACTATAAACCTGTATGAACCTTGGTCTTTTACATAAATAAAACTCAAAGCTTGATAAAACCTGATGTGCTACCATAACTTAAAGGTAATGAGCAACGAGTAAACAGTGAGTATTTGAGTGTAAAGCCTGAACAAGCGGAGACCTAATCACAGGATTACTCAGGTTGTTAAGTGAAACAACACGTGTTGATAGCTGGAGGTTCTCCCTCTGAGCGCTGGGCTCGGACAGACAGACAGACAGACAGACAGACAGACAGACAGACAGACAGACAGACAGACAACAACTGATGACACAATCAACAACTATCATACTCATCAACATTTTTTTATTTTAGTGCAGTATTAAAGTGTTATGACATTCACAGTTTCTTCACTTTGAATATAAGTTATGGACAAAACACAATGTCTGAGGTCTTGGAAAGTATATGCAATTAAATATTACATTATTAGTAGTGGTGTCTGCTAATAAATAAACACACTGAAAGATGTGAAATAAAAGCCCATCAGCATCAGATGAAGTGCCAGGTACACCGCTCAGTGACCGACACAGCAGCTCTGGTTCCACTGGTTCCACTGGTTCCACTGGTTCCACTGGTTCCACTGGTTCCACTGGTGAGTCTGTGAGGAGACCAGCACATCAGACGGAGCAGATGATGCACTGAAGAGCTGAGTGGGAGGCAGTCACAGTCTGCTGGCCAGGCCTGAGTGACAGCTCCTCCTCCTCCCAGCCTCCGGGCCCTTCGGACCAGCACGCCTGCCTCGGGCTCTGTGGCCTGGGTGGCCCCAGTTATCCCCCTGCTGCTCCTCTTCCTCCTGCTGCTCCTCTTCCTCCTGCTGCTCCTCTTCCCCCTGTTGCTCCTCTTCCTCCTGCTGCTCCTCTTCCTCCTGCTGCTCCTCTTCCCCCTGTTGCTCCTCTTCCTCCTGCTGCTCCTCTTCCTCCTGCTGCTCCTCCTCCCCCTGAGGAACTGGAGAAAACCAAACCACCAGAGCACAGAAGTCTCCTGCAGGCTGCGCCTCCCCGGCCTGGCTGGGTGGGTCCCGCCTCCTCCTCCTCCTCTGAGAGCAGCATCAACACTCAGCCCGACTAATGCAGCAGCATTTAATTAATACTCAAAGGTCTCCAGAGATGGGGGGGTGGGGGGGGGGGGTGGGGGGGGTGGTGGGGGGGTGGGGGTGGGGGGGTGATAAAAGCAAAATCATTTACAGCCCAAACCTGTCACTGAGCCAGGGAGGAAACAGAGACGGAAGAAGCAACTGAATGTGTGTGCAGACACTCCCACATTAGAGAGGACGGAGCTGTGGTTCCTGGAGGTTGAGGTTACAGCATCATTCATCTGAACATCTGAACACCTGAACATCTGAACATCTGAACACCTGAACACCTGAACATCTGAACATCTGAACACCTGAACATCTGAACAAAATCAGGAGGTTCCTGGAGCTGTGTTTCCATCACCCCCAGAAAAGCTCAAAACCTGAATATCACAGTGAGACACTGATGGTGGAAACTGGAAAACACCAAACTCAGCGTCATGGTTCAACAAACATAGGATGGAGCAGGACCACATGGTACCAGGGTTATTATGGGATGGAGCAGGACCACATGGTACCAGGGTTATTATGGGATGGAGCAGGACCACATGGTACCAGGGTTATTATGGGATGGAGCAGGACCACATGGTACCAGGGTTATTATGGGATGGAGCAGGACCACATGGTACCAGGGTTATTATGGGATGGAGCAGGACCACATGGTACCAGGGTTATTATGGGATGGAGCAGGACCACATGGTACCAGGGTTATTATGGGATGGAGCAGGACCACATGGTACCAGGGTTATTATGGGATGGAGCAGGACCACATGGTACCAGGGTTATTATGGGATGGAGCAGGACCACATGGTACCAGGGTTATTATGGGACACAAGCATTTAAAATACATGGTGATGCAACTTGTGGCTTCCCTGCAGACCTTCATCATCATCGTCAAATACCAATTTCTTTTTTCATCTTTGTGCTTTTCCATGGGCAAAAAACTTCTGAAAGGATCGTTTTGTCAGAAAAAAATAAACAAACAGAGGTTTACTTTGGAAATGCATCTAATCCACCTGGCTGCTCTGGGGCTCAGACAGAGCCTCCCTGTCATGTTGTATCAGGAGGCTTCTAGCAGGACCTCAGGGTCAGTAGGTCTGCAGCCTGCTGGAGCTGCTCTGTCTGGGACCAGCCTCAACGACGAGCTGAGTCGCTGCCAGAGGCTCCGAGCTGCTCCACGGTGCTCGCTGGCATCGCCAGGGAAACGTGTGCGTGACCGAGCTGCTGATGCCCAGTCTGTCAGAGTGGACACACACACACACACACACACACACACACACACGCACACACACACACACACACACAAAACCTCCTGCTTCTCCACAGATGGACTTTAATGTCTCACAATGTGAATCTTCACTCTCAACTTCACTGTGGAATAAACAGGTGCAGTGTTGTGTATGCAGATAGGTGATTGTGTGTGTGTGTGTGTATGTGTGTGTGTGTCTGGTCACTCAGGCCAGACACACACACACACACACACTCAGGTGCACAGGCAGCTGGGGACTGTAGAGAGTGTGTCTCAGTTTCTCCAGATCGATGTGAGGATGTCGGGGCTCTGTGTCGATTTGGTCGTTAATCTGCATCAGAGAATAGAGAATCATCCCAGACAGTGGTCACACGTTGCCATTTTTCTACCATCTGTATCTTTGGATAAATTTGTATTCATATACAATAAACCGATTTGACATTCATGTGCATATACGACATATATGTGTTGTGTATAAGTCTTCAAAAACTAGAGCTGCTAGAAAGAAATTAGGTCACATTCTTATTCAGTGTTTTGAATAAACCTAAAATCAAGTGCATTAACATCCAACTCTTTGTCCCCGTAGTTTCTGTGGATAAAAGGTGTTTGTTAAGAGAGTTGTCTTCTGTACCTCTGTACATCTGTAACATCTGTAACATCAAATTTGATCCATGTCAAGTTAAGGTTAGGGTCAGGGTCAGGGTCAGGGTCAGGATCAGGGTTAGGGTCAGGGTCAGGGTTAGGGTCAGGGTCAGGATCAGGGTTAGGGTCAGGGTCAGGGTTAGGGTCAGGGTCAGGATCAGGATCAGGGTTAGGGTCAGGGTCAGGGTTAGGGTCAGGGTCAGGATCAGGATCAGGGTTAGGGTTAGGGTTAGGGTCAGGGTCAGGGTCAGGATCAGGGTCAGGGTTAGTGTTAAGGTCAGGGTCAGGGTTAGGGTCAGGGTTAGGGTCAGGGTCAGGGTCGGTCAGGGTCAGGGTCAGGATCAGGGTTAGGGTCAGGGTTAGTGTTAAGGTCAGGGTTAGGGTCAGGGTTAGGGTCAGGGTCAGGATCAGGGTTAGGGTCAGGGTTAGTGTTAAGGTCAGGGTTAGGGTCAGGGGTAGGGTCAGGGTCAGGGGTAGGGTCAGGGTTAGGGTCAGGGTCAGGGTCAGGGTTAGGGTTAGGGTCAGGGTTAGGGTTAAGGTCAGGGGTAGGGTCAGGGGTAGGGTCAGGGTCAGGGTTAGGGTCAGGGTCAGGATCAGGGTTAGGGTCAGGGTTAGTGTTAAGGTCAGGGTTAGGGTCAGGGGTAGGGTCAGGGTCAGGGGTAGGGTCAGGGTTAGGGTCAGGGTCAGGGTCAGGGTTAGGGTCAGGGTTAGGGTTAGGGTCAGGGGTAGGGTTAGGGTCAGGGTCAGGGGGAATAATTCCTTAAACCTGGGAACGGAAAGGAAAAGGACAAAGGAGCGTCTGTTGCATGTATCAGGGGAACAGCTCTGGCATGTCCAGAGGGAACGACCCTGTCGGGGAGCTCGTCTCACACCTTCACACTGCTAAACGTTTCCTGACACACTGAACATCTGGACGCTCCACGTGTTAGGTCCTGAGCCACATCTGTCCTCAGCAGCTGCTTTTAGATGTTCTTCATAATCTGCTCAGTAATGCATCCTAAATGCAACGTTGATTTATTATTTATTAATTTATTGATTTCTTTCGCACATTTAAAGAAAAACTTGCATTACTCTGAACAAAGAGTCAGTCACTGAGCAGCAATAAAACAATAAACCAACACAACAAATCTGACTATCTGACATGCATCGATAGGAGAGTTTGTGATTCCTGAGTTCTAATTGTTATTTATTTCAGCAGATTGTTGAATTTGAGTGTGTTTGTGAAGTCTTGTCTCCAACCACTGAGGACACGTCTGTTTTAAGGAGCTGTGCAGTTTGCATGTTCTGTCTCTATGGAGCTAAAAACTGTTTTTGTAGGTTTTCGGTAATAATCTGTTTTTTTGCTTTGACCATTAGAACCAATCTCTGTTTAGTAATAACATCTTGGCATTTGAGTATTCCTGATTCTCTGTGTCCTACGCTGTGAATAATTCTTAATGGTTGAAGGACAGTCAGTGGAGATGTGACGTCTTTGTCTTCATTCAGTGTGGGAGTAAAGGACCACATGTCCGTGCTGGAGCTTATTTCAGGCTGCGTGTCCGGGCCAGAGCACCTGATGATACGATGGCAGCAGAGCAGAGCCGAGCCGAGCCGCGGGCTTGGCTGCAGAAAGTAAACATGCTTTAGAGAGGAACACAGTGCCATCTGCCTGGGACACAATGAGGGGATGATTACAACGCTATTATAAATGGATAATGGGAGGATGAGCTGATCTGTGAGTTTAAATAGGGCTTGAAACCACACAAAAAAACTCAACATATGGGACACGTTGTCCTAGTTATTCCAATGTAATATTTGCACAGTTATAGCAGACTTTGTGTTTAATGATGGGAAACTCAAATCTAATCAGAGTTCAATCAGAGAATCTACTGAAACCTTTAGCTTCACGGTCCTGTTGGTAAATCACGTACTGCATGTCTGTGAGGCATAACGTATCAGCAAAACTGCACATTAGCCTTGATTAGCATGCTCTGCTAATCCTGTGACCTTCATTATATACTTAAGTACATGCACAACTACAAAAAAAAGGAAATATTCAAATTTGTGATTTTGCTTTTTAGAAGGAATTTTGACTTAAACATCCTTATGCGATATCTTTAAATGCTTAACCTTTAGGATGTTGTGCCTGTGTCTGAGTCCATGTATGTGGTATACATTTAGTCCAAATTATTATAGTTTGGTCTGGGATTCTTGTCATTTCCAGTTCAGCTCCTACAACACAAATAAAGTCTAAAAACACTCTGCAAACCAAGAGTTGTTCCACTCTGATTGTGTCTGTTCAGTGAATCAGTGCCACTAATCATTGACATTTCCCAGGCTTTTATAAATCAACTCAAAACATATACTTTGCATGTAGTATATTGAAAACTGTATGTTTTTATGTTACAATTTTTTGTTATTTCCATCTGAAAACACAATGACATGATGACAAAATGTGGCATTTAAAGACTTAAAATCTCAAAGAATGTCAGAATATTTGATGTCAAAATTTTGCTCAGATGTCAGTGTAAAAAGCCATGAAAGTAGAATATGATATTAATCTGTAATACTTTATGAGACTGTATACACGTCTAACTTCCTGAGTGTGCAAAGTGAACAAACTCTAGAAGAGAGTTAAATCTGTTATTAAAATAGTTTAATATTTTGTTTATCCTGCTCTCTTCTCAGTCATGCTTTCTCTTCCCTCTCTAAACCAGGCCACGATCGGAATCGACTTCCTGTCGAAAACCATGTACCTGGAGGACCGAACGGTAAGAGTCTCCCGCTCAGCTGTGGCTCCACGCAGACGTTGGTCCTGCAGCAGCACGTAGACACGCGTCACTGTGACACACACGTTTTTTGGTTCAGTTGTGATCTGCACGTCCAACGCGCTGCAGAAGTGACAAACCTGGAGCGATGAGTGATGCCTGAAGCGAAACGTTCCCATCAGGACCAACAAACGCCTCTCAGCCAGCTCACATACAAACGATCTCACTCAGTTTGTCTGTGTATCAGCCTTGTGCAAAATTCTGAATTTGGAATTTCAATTTGATTTATTTGAA